>CM062628.1:37182377-37232377 GCA_025617555.3 Puccinia polysora
ACTTGTATCAAGCCCACCTTGATTGACCAGCCCTAATTAAAAAAAAAACCAAAAAATACTTGTATCAACTCCACCTTTTTGGTGATTTAACTACAGGCCCTAGAGTAAAAACACCAAAAAAAAAAGTGCAACTTGTGTTAAGCTGATCTCATCACAAGAAGTAAAAATAATTTATATGATGGGATGCAACCAAAAAAAGTTGAACTGAGTTACCACTAAAATCTCATTCAAAAAACTCAACAAAATGATGTTAACTCAAAACACTAGACATAATGATGTTCAAAATGTGATAAACATTTATATTAATAGGATTAAAAGATCAGCATCAGAAACAAAACCCAAATGATGAAATGAAAATAATTTTTATAACTTAGAATACAACTTCAGTTGATCTTTTAGGTGATCAACCAAAACAGAAGCTTTTTTAGAAGTCAAACAAGCAGTTTTTGAAACAATCGGCAGGATTGGAATCATTTCTCCCTCAAGTAAAAGATGAACCCAGTGATTATTGTTGAACAAGAAAAAGAAAATAGAATCTGATTTTTCTTTTACACCCATTTTCATAGGAGTATAAGTACCACATGAATGCAATGAAATGAAAAATGTTGGTCTTCCATCAATATCAGCTATTAATTGGCCCATTTAAAGCTTTGCAAGAAATTTTGGAGAGGGAATCTTTTGATTGATTTCACCAAAATGAAGGCTTTGTTCTATATTTTCAACATGTTTAATGCCCCCAAGGACCTTAGAATAGCATGTCTTTTTTTTGCTCAATTTTTCAATCATTTCCTTTTGTACTTTAAACCATTCATTCTCATAATGCTCAAGTGATTTTGAAATGACTCTAAATCCACAATTCCCATCACCAAAAGGATCTTAAAACTCCCCAAAGAAATTATGTAATTCCTCAGGTATTTTATTGAGGTATTTTTTTTTGTTCTTACAATCAAAAATTACTTAGCCAAAATTGTAATCTCATTGAAGAAATTGATACCAACCAAAGATTAGCTTCTGTTTGAATCCTACCTTTCTTCTTCTTCCTTGGAAAAGGATTTTTATTCCAAATGAAGGGAGCCTAATAAAATTTCAGTCTCTTGCTCTGAAATATGAAACTCAGATGAAGAGCCTTCCTTGCACTACAGAAATAATTTTTCCATCAGTTCATTAAACCATAAAAATGAAAACTCAAAATAAAATAATTACTATCTTTTTTGTTTTGGGTTCCCTTTTAACCCCTTTTCCCCTCTCAAGCTCTCTTTTAAATTGTTCAAATTTTGAAATTTCACCCCAACTACTGCAGCTGGAAAGTAAGACCTTTGGCTCAAGCCTTGGCTTGGAAATCAAATTTGCTGTATAATTTACTACAGAATTCAAAATCTCCAATCTAACTTGTTGAGATTTTCCCATAAGCATGGAATTAGACTTGTTGAACAATTAAGATTCATCAAGCACTGGATCTGTGTCAATCTTTCAAAAAGAAAAACAGTAATTAATCTGGATATCCCTTAATTTCTGTCAATAATTTAATTGGTACCCTTCAAAAAACCCAAAAATACCACTTACTTCACTCAAAGGGTTATACTCTATCTTCCACTGATGATGAACATCCTCGGGCAAAATGGATCCTATTGATGCTAGTATTTCTGAAAGATGTGGGAACAGGGAAAGACCATTGTTTTAGATAAGATTTTGAGTACAAATTGCCATTATGGTTGCCCTTTAACTTCTCAATTTTTTTTCCAATGAGTTTAATTGCTTCAATTGACAATTTGTAACCCAAATGTAAAATTTCTTTTTGAAGAAAGGTTCCTAACTTGATTCAAAAGTATTCAAGTGAAGCATGCAATGATTCTATTTGGCCTTTAATGGTTCCTTCAAGGTGTTTCCACACATCCCGCAAGTAATAATTTGAAAGTAGCATGGACCCCTTCTACCCAAGACTTTTTTTGATTTCCAAAGTCTGGGTTGACAAAAGTCCACACCTTTACAAATGTCTCTTTGATAGGGAATTTTTTTTTTCCCATATACTCAAGCACATCCTCACAGTCTTTCAAGAAACACTGTATAAAAATTTAAAAATCAGCATTCCCAGCAGAGATGAACAGAAGATGTTGAAAGGAAACCACTATCTAGCCCCACTCTTGCGGGACTTCTCAGCAATGTCACCCACCTGTCACAATCTTTCCTCATTCTCCCTTGCACCTCACTCACTCTCTTGCTCCTTTGGGGCTTCATACTTCCACTGACATCCAAATCATCCATCCCATCCACTAAGCTCAACCTCATCCATTCCTTCCATTGCTTACTCAATCTCCTCATACTTCCCAATCTTTTCAATATCCTCATCCTTCCAATCTATTTGTGCAGTTTCACTCAGATCTGCTTTGCTTCCCTTGTCCTATCCTTCTCCACTCATCATCATCTCACCAAGCTCAATCAACAATCAACCTGTGACAACCATTGTCATCACTTCCAACCAATGCAAAGCTCAGTAAATTTCCTTTCTTTCTTTGCTCATATTTTAGATTTACTCCAATTCAAACTCTGAAAAATCAATAACTTGCTTACCTCTATGCTCTCAGACTGCTTCTTTCTATTTCCTGCTATTACTTGCTGTCACTTGTCACCTAAGAATCCCTTTTACCTTTTTTCCCTCAGATTGAGAAACTTTTCCTTTCATAATTTTATTCTTTTCATCATCCTTGTCATTCAATTGAAATCTTTTCTTTTAGCCTGTTGGTTCAGGTAATTCAAAAACTTTGAAATTTTCACAGTTACAAGCCAAATTGGCGCTTGCACCAACTACCCAAATTTTCAATTTCATCCTCACCTGGAACAGCAGATATAAACTCCTCCCTGCTCAAGAAACTTACCAACTCCATACCAACTCTGACAGAATCAAAATTATCATTATAGTATTCCAAAATCATGACAATCTTTGCTATGAAGGGAATAGCTAAGTGGCTTCAATCATCAGAACCAAAACAATTTACTGTCAATGTAAAACTGGAACTTTTTGGATAAATTATTGCCAAGCTGGAAAAAAGGACTTACATCAACTGTGTTAAAGAATATCACCTGAAAAACAGTATCAGATTGTGGAAATCAATTGAAAAATTCTATGCCTCATCTCAAAAGGCAAATTGATACGCAGTTTTTTTTGATTTCTTGAATCCTCAATTTGAAACCAAGTTTGTTAATAAATTTATCACAGAAGTGAAGGCCTGAAAAATTCAAATATCCAAAATCAGGATTAAAAGGAGAAAAACCTAATAGCATATTTGATTCTCTATCACTTTCCCCCTCAACTTGAAAATCTCAAAACCACTATCCCGCACTAACTGGGGGAATCAAAAATCAATGGAGACCTGGTACTTTGAAATACAAACCAAATCAAAAACAAAATTGCAGCCGGTACGTATGCCTTGGCTATGATGAACAAGAAAGCAAAACAGGAATTCATCAACTTCAGAACCACATGGCACAATCCCAAATTGTCCAATCCCAAGAACTTGTGTTGGTGGATCTATCCACATCTAAGAACAGGCCAAAACCAAAACTCAAGCAAAAGTAGCAACTCCTCCAAAACATAAAACACCAAAACTTCCTCTGTGAATATTTCCTATACCTTCGCCATGACCAACTCAAGACAATTGAACAAAGATACAATCATCCTAGGTTCCAGAGTTTCACAATCCATGTTCAATTCAGCGGAATTCTTCAACAATATTGAGGAGGATGACACCAAAATTCAGACCGGAAAAGAACATGCCTTGCTAAGTGCCAAAGGAATTGAAACTGCAAAAATAATATCCAATAACTGCACAGCTTTTCTCAACCAATTGCTATTTGTTCCCCAGCTGGAAGTAAAACTGGTTTCTCTAGGAAAATTACTCAACAAAGGATGTTCCCTTCATTGACCAGGCCATAAAAATTTTGTTGTGAACTTCAAGGGATCAAACATCCTTTTTGGTCAAATCAAAGAAAATCTCCTTATTATCAAAGATTTATCACTTCCAAAATCCAAGTTGGCCTATTCCTTTGTCAGTATTTCAACCATTCATAAGCGTTTTGGACACATCAATTTAGACCAAGCCAACCTTCTATCAAAATATTTTCCCCAAATCAAGTGGAAAGGCCTACCTTGAAAATTGTGAGATCTTGGAAAAATCCATTGCTTGTATTTCAAAGATCACATCTCTTCTCATTCAAAAACTTTTGCCCAAATTCATGCTTACATTTGTGGCCAAATAAATCCCATCTCAAAAACCGGAAAACATTATTTTTTACTCCTCACTGACAAATTCTCCTGCTTCAAAACCTGTCCTCCAATCAAGCAAAAGTCTGAAGTTGTGGAAAAAGTGATGATATTAAGCTTAAATTCAATAAATTTGGCTATCAAATCAAATATTTCCACTCCAACAATGGTGGAAACTTTTTCAACTCAAGGCCCTCCACCTTCCTTGCAGACCTAGGAATCAAGCACACCACATCTGAGCTGTATACTCCGCAGCACAATCCAATAGCTGAAAAATGTAATTGTACTGTTGTTGAAGCTACCAGAGCAAAACTAATCAACATGTCCATCCTGGAAAATCTATGGGATGAAGTTCTGGTTGGATGCAGCAAAATCCTCAACCTTTTCCCCTCCAAGGAATCAAAACAAACCCTGTCAAAACTGTGGCATGGAGTGAAACCAAAGCTGAGTTTAATCCGCAAGCTAGGCTGTAACAAAATTTTCCTCAATCTGCATCAAAATATTGGAAAGTTTGAGAAGAAAGGATGGTAAGGCATACTTGTAGGCCACAATCTGCATCTTAAATCATACTTAATCTTCATCCCAGAACTTGGAGAGACTATTTTATCAAAGCATGTCAAATTATTTGAGGGCGTAAAATTAACTAACTGCTCTTCCCCATCTGAATCCCCCTTTGAATCCTTTCTTGACTCCTACTCTGATATCCTTGAAACCCTTTCCTTGATTAAAAATGAAAACAAATCTGTGGCACCACCAAACTCAACCACCTTCTCAAATACTGAACCTTAACAGCACGTGCATGCCAACTCCAATCCAAAAACTTCAGAAAAATCACCCAAAGGCAATCAATCATCCTCAGATTCATCAGTCAATAGAGACATCTTAAACCCATTGGCCCTGTCAACCAGAATCTTGAGAGATTGATCCACCCTTCAACAACCGCAACAATATGGCTTCCTCTCTAGAGAAGTACCTCAAAGTTATGAAGAAATGAAACAATCACCTGACTGCACAAACTGGACAGTAGGAATAAATAAGGAACTTGATGGTATTGAGTCAATGAAAGTCTGGAATGGGTGCTATTCTCTTTCTTCCAATGGTTTAGGTCTTTTGAATGAAAACCAAACCTGATGGAGAAAGACTCATCTTCAAGGAAATAATCTGCATGCAAGGATTTTGCCAACTAGAATTCCTTTACTATGGTGATACCTAAACCCCAACTGTCCAAATAACTACTATTCAAACCCTCTTGGTCTATTCATATCATCACAGTCTTCCAATCACTCAAATGGATATCAAGTCTGCGTTCTAACATGCAGAACTGGACAAAGACATCTATATTAAATACCTCCTGGTTACAACACCCCTTTTCCTTATCTCAAATTAAACAAAGCTCTGTACTGGTTGAAACAAGCTACAAGGACTTGGTTTGACATGCTCAAAAAATGAATTCTCAGCCAAAACTTTAATCACTCCTCTGCTTATCCTTGTCTTCATCAATCAAGCTGCTCAAATCTTCAATTTTTTTTGCTACATCAATGATGTTGTGGTCATTGGAAACTTGCTCAACTTTTTCAAGGAGCTTAAGTCTTGGTTCTCCATATCACATGAAGGGCCACTATCCAAAATCCTTGGAAATTATATTGTCAAATTACCATCTGGACCCTCTCTCCACCAATCTGTTCATATTGACACCACTCTGTCAGGACTATGACTCACCAAATCAAGACCCATTAACACTCTAATTACACCAAACCTTGCACTCAAACCAGCCACCAATGAGGATGCCTCAAAATTTTCAAATATAAACATCAATTATTGCTCATCCACCAGCTTTCTTAACTTCATAGCAACCAGAATTAGGCCAGATCTCTTGTATGCTGTTTCCTCCTTATCTTGCTTCAACACCAAACCCGGTCTTGCTCACTGGGCCAAAGATCAGCACGCCTGGAGATACACTAAAAAACACGCCAATTGGGTCTCTGTCTCAAGAACAATGCCTTTAGCTACAACCTTGAAACCTGGAGTGATTTGGATGGCAGAAATCAACCAATCTTGAGAAGGAGCCACTCTAGCTACATAATATTATTTTTTGGTTTCACCGTCTCCTGGCACACCAAAATTCAGCCAACAGTCTCACTTTACTCAACTGCAGGCAAAATCAAATCCCTCGTCCTGGCCAGGAAAGAAAAGATCTGAACCCCTCAACCTCACTCAAACACTCCTCCCACATTGAAAATAAGGCCTTGAATGATCTGATCAACTTCAAATCTCACAAAAAAGCACTCAAGCACGTTGACATCCAAATCAAATGGTTTTGAGAACAAAAGTTCTCAAAGGTGCTTGTCACCAACCTTGTGATTTACAAAGCAATGCTGGCAAACTCATTGAAAAAACCAGAAATAAGGCCCACCATGAATAATCTGACGTCTGCTGTCGTGCAATCTCTCATCTGAACATGGAGGCATGTTGAAAGGAAACCACTATCCAGCCCCACTCCTGTGGGACCGCTCAGCCGTGTCACCTACCTTTCACAATCTGTCCTCATTCTCCCTTGCACCTCACTCACTCTCTTGCTCCTTTGATGCTTCATCCTTCCACTCACCCCCAACTCATCCATCCGATCCACTAATCTCAACATCATCCATTCCTTCCATTCCTTGCTCAATCTCCTCATCCTTCCAAGTCTCTTCAATCTCCTCATCCTTCAAATATCTTCATAAATTTTCAGTAAGCTCAGATTTTCTTCCCTTGTCCTATCCCGCTCCGCTCATCATCACCTCACCTCCGCTCACCTCACCAAGCTCCACCACAAATCAAGCTGCAACCACCATTGTCATCACTTCCAAACAACGCAAATATCAGTTGATTTCCTTTCTTTCTTTGCTTATTTATGAGATTAACTCAAATCAAACTCTAAAAAATCAATTTCTTGCTTACCTCTATGCTCTCAGATTGCTTCCTTCCATTTCCTGCTATTCCTTGCTTTTACTTGTCACCTAAGAATCAATTTTACCTGTCGTCCCTCAAAGTGAGAAACTTGTCCTTTCATACTTTCATTCTTTTCAGAATAATTGTAATTCCATTGAAATATTTACCCTTATTCTGTTGGTTCAGGTGATTCAAAACTTTGAACTTTTCACAAGAAGCAATAAATTGGAATACTCTGAGTTGTTCCTCCCCCTTGGTTTTGGAGGCCCCATAATTTTCCCATGGATTAAAAAAACTTTTCCATACTTCATTGTCATTACTGAAGCAAAATTTACAATTTGATTGAATATTTTTAGACAAGTGCCAGGAGCACAACTCTCTGGATGACTCAGGGACACTATTTTAAATAGAAGAAATCAGAGCTTTTTCAAGTTCCTTCAAAATGAATTTGGGAAGCCTCTTTCAATCATAAGCCAAATCCTTTAATGAATTAAATTCCCAACTGTAGAACTCATAAACTTCTTGTTTTATAAAAAAAAGCCTTTGTAAAAGATTTCCTGTTGCCTTCCATTCCTACAAAAAGCAATAGCGGGATGTTGTACCTATTTTTTTCATAACTAAAATCTAACAAAGCAATATGATGGTATTTTTTTCAAATTTTCAAAGATTGAGGATGAGCTAACAAAAGGTCCTCTAAGCGACCATCTCCACCAAATTTCAACCTGGAGGCCCCCTGGGTTTCCTGAAGCATTTCAAATAGAATGACCATAAAACCTTTCCCCTCCATTACTGCTTGCTTAACTTGCTGCTTGGTGTTATAGATTGTTCTATTATAAATTTATTCTCCACCATAAATCTTGCCCCATTGCCTTTTAATTTGAGTTTTATTGAGCCCATCCTTCATGCCTCCCTCAATTAGAACCAAGGCTTGAACAGAGATTATCCTCAGTTGAGGAGGAACTGAGGGAATTTTAGATGGTTAATGATTGTGTAGGCCATTTCTAATGGAGAGATGCCACATGCAATCTGCCACTATAAGACTTCCACGTATTTTGAATTGAAACAAAAAATTCCTTGTGTGAGTTGGCCTTTGCCATTTGGTGATGCAGGGCCCTTAATATACCCCAAATCTTTCACATGCTAGATCCACATGTTTATCCTTCTTTGAGTTGAATTTTTTCAATAGGTAGCCCCGCAGGGATGCCCATTTTTGAAAAGAAATCTTGGATTCTTTCCTACTAGCAAAGGCTCTAACAGGAGGAGGTTCAAGCAGATCTGGAACCTCTTAGTTGCATTAGAATTTGTCAAGCCAAGACCTTCTCAGTCAAATGAAATATGAAATGTGACCCACCACCTTTAGTCAATTCCAGTTGTGAAGAAACCTCTTGCTCCTCAATTTTAAACCTAGATGAGGATGCAATTAGGGTTTCCAATTTTTAATTTTCCAGCTCCCTACACAAATCACTAAATTCAAACAGAGATTTATTAACAAAGCCTTGAATTAAGTCCTTTAACACCAGCCATGTTTAAACCAGGAAGGCTTGGGAGCTTGCCACTGATTCCATAAACCAACAAAATTGAAGGGAAATTTAGTATTCAATTCAATTTTCAATTCAACAACTCCAAAATTTTGCTCACTTTTGGTTGAGTAAAATAAAATTATGTGACAAGCCAGTGATGTGTGAAATTTTTGACAAGACTTTGTGTTTGATTTCCAAGTTTGCTGAATGCCGTTTCCAAGTTCTTTTTTTGGTCCAATGATAGTCTCACATAGTATGCCACATCCCCAAATGTGGGTTGAGGGAACTCAAATGTGTTCCAGGGGTGTCAGGAAAACAGGTTCAACCCTCAATAAAAATTTGTGGTTGGGGATTTGAAACCCCCTGGGGGATTTGAAAGTTGTGAGGAAATTTGATTTCTCCTCTGCAAGGTGTGAATTGCTTTTCACAACACATATGGGTTGTGAACAGCAATTCATAACCATTTGCAACCCTGAGGTTGTGAATTTAATATTTGTCAAAAAAAAATAAAATAAAAATAAAAACATAATAAATAAAAATAAAAATCAATAAAAATCAATAAAAAACTGAAAAAAAAACAACAAAAAACAAAAAAACAAAAAAAAGAAAAAGAATTTAAAAAATTGAAAAACAAAAAAAGCTTAAAAGGAAATTCTAAAATTTCACAACTCTGGGGCCATTAATGTGCATCCCATATAAATAAAAAATGACAAATTCTATGGACCAGCCCTAAAGTAAAACACCAAAAATTAGGACTGGCATCAAGCCCACCTCAATGGACTAGTCCTAAAGTAAAAACACCAAAAAAGATTTCTATCAATTCCACCTTAATGGACAGGCCCTGAATTAAAAAAACCAAAAAAAAAACCAGTTCAACTTGTGTTAACCTGATCCCATCACAAGAAGTAAAAATACTCCTTATGATGGTATGCGCTCAACACAAGTTGAAATGACATATCAATAAATCTCATTCAAAACACTCAACAAAATGATGTTAACTCAAAACACTCAAAATAATTGTGTTCAAAATGCAATAACCCTTTATATTAATATAATTACAAGATTAGAATCAGAACCAAAATCAAAATGATGAAATTAAATTAATTTTTATAAATTGTAATAAAAATTAAGTTGATCTTGTAGGTGATGAGCCCAAACAGAAGCTTTTTTAGAAGTCAAAGAAGCATTTTTTGCAACAATGGGCACAATTGAAATCATTTCTCCCTCAATAAAAAGATGAACCCAGTTATTATTGTTGAAAAAGCAAATGAAGATAGAATCTGATTTTTATTTTACACACATTTTCATTGGAGTATAAGTAAAAAATGAATCCAATAAAATGAAATGTATTGGTCTTCCATAAGGATCAGATATTCTTTGACCCTTCTCCAACTTTGAAAGCCTTTTTGAAGAGGGAAATTTTTCATTGATTTCATTTAAATCCAGTCTTTTCTCTATCTTTTCAAAGTCTTTAATGCCACCAAGGATCTTAAAATAGCATTTATTATTTTTCCTCAATTTTTCAATAATCTCCTTTTGTAAATTAAACCAACCATGGTAATTGTACCCAAGTTATTTTTCAATGACTCTAAATCCACAATTTCTTTCACCAACAGGATCCCAAACCTCCCCAAGGAACTTATTTAAACTCTCAGGTATTTGATTGTGGTATTTCACTTTTGGTTCCTAAGATCAAAACCAAATAAGTATTAATTTTTTGTTTTGATCACATCAATGAACTGAATACTCACAAAAGATGCGCTTCTGTTTGAATTCTCCACTTTGTCTTCTTTCTCAGAAGAGGAAGAAGATTCCAGATGAAGTGAGCCTAATTTACTTTCAGCGTCTTCCTCTGAAATAAGAAATTCAGATGAAGAGCCATCATTTCCCTACAGAAAACATTTTCCAATCAGCTAATTAAACCATAAACGTGAAAACTTCTCAAAATAAAAGACTTACTATCTTTGGTCTTTTTTGTACCCTTATAACCCATTTTCCCCTCTTAAATTCTCTTTCAATGGGTTCAAATTTTGAAAGTTCACAACAAGTGGCTTTCAATCTGGGTCAAAAACAGCTGGGCCCTAAAGCATTTGGCTCAAGCCTTGGCTTGGCAATCAAAGTAGCTGTATAATCCAATACAGAATTTAAAAGGTAAAATCTAACATGTTGAGGGTGTCCCATAAGCATGGAATTCAACTTGTTAAAAAATTGGGATTTTTCAAGCTCTGGATCTGTGTTAATCTTTTAAAAAGAAAAAAAAATTAATCTGTAAATTCTATAATTGCTATCAATCATACAATTACTGTCAATTCTTTAATTGGTACCCTTCAAAAAAACCAAAAATAAAACTTAATTCACTGGAAGGGTCATAGTCTAACCTCCACTAAGGATGAAAATTCTCAGGCACAATGGATTCTCTTGAAGCTAGTATTTCTGCAAGATGTGGGAAAATGAAAAGCCCATTGTTTTTGAACAAGACTTTGAGCACACCTTGCCATTATGGTTTCCCTTTAACTTCTCAAATTTTTTTCCAATGAGTTCAATTACCTCAATTTAAAATTTTTAACCCAAAGGTAAAAGTTGTTTTTAAAGAAAAGTTGGTAAATTTATTCAAATTTTTTTAAGTGAAACATGCAATGATTTTATTTGGCTTTCAATGTTTCCTTCAAGGTTTTTCCACACATCCAAAGGGTTCCCCAAAGATCCTGCAAGTAATCATTTGAAAGTAGCATGGGCCCCTTCTACCCAAGAAATTGTTTTATTTCCAAAGTCTGGGTTGACACAAGTTCATGCCTTTACAAAGGTCTCTTTGATAGGGAAAATTTTACTTTCCATATAATCAACCACATTCTCACGGTCTTTCAAGAATCACTGTATACAAGTTTCAACATAAGCATTCCCAGCAGAAATGAAATGAAGAAGCAATGAATTTGCCTACTCTGAGTTCCGCATCATTAACTTCTGTCTCTACCTTGGTTTTAGAGGCCCCATAATTTTCCCACAGGGTCATAAAACTTTGCAATCCTTCATTGTAATTACTGAAGAAAAATTTTCAATTTGCTTGATCATTTTTAGACAAGCAAAAGGAGCACAACTCTCTGGATCACTCAGGGAAACTATTTTCAATGGAACAAATTAGTGATTTTTCACGGTCTGTCATAAAGACTTTGGGAAGCCTCTCTGGATCATGAGCCAACTCCTTTCATGCATTCAAATCCCAACTGTAGCACACATATGCTTCTTTTTTTATAAAAACAACAGCCTTGGTAAATGTTTTCCTGTTGGCTGTCATTCCTGCAACATGCAATAGAGATATTGTTTACCTATTTGTTTTATAAGTATAATCCAACAAAGCAATATGATGGTATTTTTTGAAACTTTTCATAGACTCAGGATTAGCCAAGAAAAGGGCTTCTGAGTGACTCTCTCCACCAAATTTTGAACAGTAAGCCCATGGGGGTTCCTAGAGCATTTCAAATAGAAAATCCATAAACTTTTTCCCATTGAGTTCTGCTTGCTTTAACCTGCACTTAGTGTTATAGATTGCTCTATTGTTAATGTATTATCAACCATCAATCTTGCGCATTTCCTTTTGAATTGAATTTTATTGAGCCCATCTTTCATGCCTTCTTTATGTTGATCCAAGGTTAAACCAGAGATTCTCCTCATTTGAGGATGCACTGATGGGTTTTCAGATGATTGATGATTTTGTTGGCCATTCCTAATGCAGAGATGCCACATGGGATCTGCTACTGTGAAACTTTCACGTATCATGAAGTGACAACCAAACTTGTTTGTGTGATTTTGCCTTTTCTATTAAGTGAGGCAGGGCCCCTCATACACTACAAATCCTTTGCATGCTAGATTTACATGTTTTTAATTTTTTGACTTGAATTTTGTAAATGCATAGACATTCATGGCTTCCCATTTTTGAAAATAAATTTTGGATTCCTCCCTAATAGGAAAGGCTCTCACTGGAGGAGGTGCAAGGTTTTTTGGCACCTCTGGGTTAAATTAGTATTTGTCAAGTCAAATCATTCCCATTCAAATGGTATATGAAATGTGACCCACATACATGAGTCAATTCCCGTAGTGAAGAAACATCTTTTTCTTCAATTTTAAGCCTAAACAAGGATGCAATAGTTGCTTCAAATATTTACTTTTCCAACTCCCTGACCAAAACCCTAGATTCCAAAGCTTTGTTAAGTACACTTTCAATTGAGTCTATTAACCCAGCCATGTTCAAAGCAGGGGGGCCTGGGCTTGCCACTGTTCCCATAATTGCCCAAAAAACCCAAGTAAATTTAATTTTCAATCTGTTGAACTCTCACTAAAAAAAATTAAATGAAAATGTAGTTTTTTTTGTTGGTAGTTGATTTGAACAACTACACCAAAACCTAGGAGTTATTACAATTGGGATAAATCAATGTAGTTGGATGTAGGCAATCACTGCAACTGCCACAGCTTGGAGTTACCCTGATCAGGATAACTCCAAGTAGTTGCACGCAACCACAAACTCAGCCAATTCCCCTCCAGATCCAAACTGACCAAGCAAGCCATCAATCATCCAAACCACATTGATTGCAGAAGGAAAAAACTAATGGCTGCCATCAAGAAGAAACTGGAAAACAATTTCCAACTGAAAAAACAATCAAGGAATATTTTTAACCCAACCTGCCTCACCAACACTGAGCAGAACAAACAAGGAAGATGCTCAGTCAGACAAGACTCCCATCTAGACTAGGAACCAAATGAGTTATTCCCATTGGGATAACTTGGAGTAGTTACCCAAGTGAAGCACCCATGGGAATACCTCTTGAACCCAATAGCCCAGCTGGCCCAGAAAGGCTCAGCAAGTCAAGAAAGGACCAGCTTGCCCAGAAAGGCCCAGAAAGCCCATAAAGGCCCAGCTATCCCAGACAAGCCCAGAAATCCAGACAGGATCAGCAAGCCCAGACAGGACCAGCCAGCCCAGACAGATCCAGAAAGCTCAGACAAGATCAGGCAAGCCCAAACCAGCCAGCCAACACCGCAGTTCAGCTCAAACCCAGAACAGGCATCCAAAATTGCCAGAACAGCCCTAGCCGGCCAACCCAGAACCTCTGCCAGTCAGCCCCTGCCCACCATACCCAGGCCTAGGCAGCCAACCCAGACCCAGCTGGCCAATTGAGCAAATTTGACATTCATCCCCTGGCCACCAGACCCAGACCAAGCCAGCCAATCCAGACCCAGCTGGACAATCCAGAAACTCAGCCAGTCAACCATTGGCCACCAGACCCAGAACCAGCCAGCCAGACAGACACAGACGGCCAACCCAGAACTAGTCAACCCAGACCAAGCTAGCAAGCCCAGACCAAGCAAGCCAGCCCAAACCAAGCAAGCAAGCACAGACCAAGCCAGCCAAATCAAAGCAAGCCAGTAAGCCAGACCAACCAGTCAGCCAGAGAGCCAGCCAAATTGAGTCAAAAAGTACATCCCAAGCAAGAAAGTCCGGAAAAAGAAAGCCTGCCCGGCAGCCCGCCAGTCAGACAGCCAGACAGCCAGAAAGTCAGCCAGAAAACCAGACCATCAGCCAGTCAGCCAGCAGGTCATCCACGCCTACCAGACAGCCAACTAGAAAGCCAGCCAGCCAGTCTCAGCTAGTCAGCCAGTCCTAGCCAACCCGTCAATCAGCCTGCCAGCCCACCACTGGACCAGTCAGTCAGCCATCCAGCCAGCAATACTGCCAGGAAGCCAGTCAGAAAGCAAGCCAGATAAATGGCCAATAAGCCAACCTGCCAGAAACCTGAAAGCCAGTAACTCAGAAAAAAAACTAGCCAGCCAGGCAGACCGCCATTCTGTTAGAATTATGGCCAGCAATTAGCTGAGGAAAATGAGAAGTATTTAAAGAAAAAGAAATGCTGGAAACTGGGTTTCAATATTGGCTAATGGGGCTCTCACAATGGGGCAATATGTTGGATGAATTTGATTGGAATGATGAATCAATGAATGGAAAACAGCAGGTAGAAGAGCTCCTTAAGCACAAAAGATTGGCCTCTTGTGAGCCCATGATACAACAAGCCAAAAGGCAAATTTTCCGCCCCAAAAGAGCTCTACAGGCTCTACTAGCCTTGTTACTTGGTTGGGACTACATCAGCCCACATGGCGTCAGTTCCTGAACCCTTACAACCGGCCTATTCCGGTCCATTCCAGTGTTTCCATGGTTATGGGGCTGAACCAGCCCCTTGCTGTTCAATCCCCCTGGCTGGTTGTCTGTTACAACCAGCCATGATGACCTCATTATGTTGTTTACGGGCTGGTTTCCTCATGCAGCCAGCCCCTGGCCCCTCAAATGGGCCAGGTGGGACCCAGGGCACACCTGGGTCCAGTCTCAGACTCACATGGGGGGGTGTGACCAGCGGACATGCTGTCCCCCCTCTCTTTCTCTCAAATCCCTGGTGGGGGTGGTAAAATCCCCTCACCAGGGGCCCCCGGGGTCAATACCCCCAGGGCGTTGTCAAGAAAGTTGGCCTGGGAGGTGATCAGGTCCCCCCAGGCGCATCACTCCTCCCCCTTGGTAAAGGGGGGGGGGAGAGCGCCCCTGCTTGGTCGCTTCACACACTCAATGGTTGAGGGGTGATGAATTCCCCCCCCACCTGCCGGTTGCTATGCTTGCGGCCGGCGCCGCCACCTTCTTGGGCAAGGGGGTGGTCAGGTCCCCCCTGCCCTGACCAACTGCACTGTTGCGGCCGGTCACTGGCTGGTTCAACCCAGCCAGCTTGCCCCCATCCCCCTCGCAACGGCAAGCAAGGGGAGGGGGAGCGAGCCAGGGCCGCAAGCCCCAGCTCCGCGGTGCTGGTTGCCGGGCGCAACCAGCCAGGCCCGGGCGGGATCCCTTGGCCGCGCAACATCCCCGCGCAGGCCGTCGGGCCCCGCGTGGGCCGTACCGAGGAACACAGGCGGCCCCAAAAGGGCCGGGACACAGGCGGCGGCCCCAATGGCCGCCCCAAGCCCAAATTGTGACAATTACATACTTTGGCGGGCCAGCCCGTCTGGCCAAGTATGTCCATAATGAAGCTTGGGTCCTTTTATGCCCAAATAAGCCCATCTGGGTTGGGTGGCCCATCCACCCTGGGGGGCCCATGAGGGCCTGTGTCTCAAAAGACCATAAAAACGTGTTTTGGCGCCCAAATGACCAAACCCAATAACACCCACATAGGCCCACATGACCCACGTGATGTCCAATGGGCCGTGGAGGCCCATTTTTGCATCCCATTTGGATTACACACTCCAATGCACATTACCTGAGTGCATCCGCATTTTAACACACCCCCTTAATCCAAAAGGGATGCCATACGCATACTAGACACAAAAACTTCATGTTTGTTCATATCTAACGCCTTAGTTAAGCTATCTGCAATCATTGCCCCAGTAGGCATGTACCATAACACTATCTCTTTGCATATAACTGCATCCCATATATAGTTATAATGAACATCAATATGTTTTGTTCTAGAATGGAACACTTGATTTTCTGCCAACGCGATAGCACTCTGGTTATCAGAATACAACAATGCAAACCCTTGTGGTTTATGAGTATCCTCTAAGACCTTTCTCAACCATTTTGCTTCCTGTGAAGCTGACAAGTACAATCTTTACTCTGCTTCTGTTGACAAAAGACTTATTGCTGACACCTTTTTAGACATCCAAGACACTAGATTCTTTCCTAAGAAGAATACAAAACCACTTGTTGATTCCCTAGTGTTACCATCTGCCCAACTCGCATCAGAATAACCAACCAAGTCAAATTTCAATGACTTTGAAAACTGCAGTCCAAGACTGCTTGTTCCTTTAAGATACCTCATAACTCTCTTAAACGCTGACCAATGCCTGATGCATGGTTTCTCTAAGTGTTGTGACAAAATCCCAATTGCATAAGTAATATCTGGTATTTTACACTGCCCCAAATAATTAAAAGATCCAATAGCTGATCTATAATCATTCCTGGATTGAATAAACTCTAGATGCTCTTCATCTGTAGACTTTTCTAACCAAATGTAAGACTGCATTGGAGTACCAAACTCCTTTGAATCTTCTAAGCCATACTGCTTAAGTAGAGCTGACACATAATGGTTCTGATCCAACCTGATCCCATTCTTGCTCTTACTAACTTTCATTCCCAGCACCTGCTGTGCCAGACCAAGATCTTTTATCTTGAACTCCTTTTTGAGTGTCTCCATGACTCTCTCCTTACCATTCCCAATAATGATAATGTCATCAACCCATACAAACAAAATTGCATCCTTTCTCACAAAGAGACAAGGGTCAGCCGGACTTGTTTTGAAACCAATCTATATCAGTTTCATGCTCATAGTATTATACCATGACCTAGCTGCTTGCTTCAATCTATACAGGGATCTACACAGCTTGAGGACATACTCCCCTTTATCTGCTGAGAGGAAACTTCTCACACAGATTTTCTTCATAGTTTCTGGCTTGGTCCCAACCAGCCATTCCTTGAAACCATCAGTAATTGACATATAAACAGTCTCTTCCTCTCCAAGTTTTGCATTCAAGTATGCAGTCACAAAATCAGCCTGTCTGATTTCTTCACCCAACTCCACTTCCAAAGCAATGATGTACCTGAAGGTTGAAAGCCTTCCAGTTGGCAAGAAAGTCTCCTGGTAATCAATACCCTCTCTCTGTTTGAAGCCCTGTGAAAGGCATCTAGCCTTGAACCTGTTCAAAACTCCATTAGTATCAAAATTTTTTGTTAACACCAATCTAGACCCAACAATGGTCTTTCCTTTTGGAACTGAATCCCGCTTAAACACTTCAAAAACACTATTATTCTCTAGAGAATCAAATTCTTCAAAAATAGCTATCTTCCAATTGGCTCTCTCATCAGAATTCATAGCTTGTCCAAAGCTATTTGGGTTAACTCTATTACCCATTTCTGAACTCAACTGTAGAATCTCATTAAGCATACACTGTTCCTTAAGTGTATCTTCCTCATATTCCGCAGAAGCATAATGGAAATTCCATTCCCCATACCTATCAACAGGAATTCTCATCCTGCCACTCCTTCTAACTGGAGGTGGAGGCTCATCAGGTTCTGATTCCACAGACTCCCCTGAAGTGGGTACTGAACCCTCCTGTGGCACGTCTGCCACCTCAATATCATCACTAATGATATTCTCTCCAGCCTCTGCTTGTGAAATAGGCTCCAATGCTCTTTCCTGCTGTGATTCCTGAACAGCACTAGGTTCACCCCTTTTGAGTGGAAAGGTACTTTCTTCAAATTTTACATCCCTACTACAGATAAACTTTCTTGTCCCTGGACAATAAATACTGTATGACTGACTTATTAAGTCATAGCCCACAAGTGCCCCTGTTCTGGCTCTAGGATCTAAATTTCCAACCATCTCATTATGGTGGACACTATAATACACCAAGCAACCAATTGTTCTTAGGTGTGATGTTTTGGGGTACAACTTCCAAAACTGATAATGAGGACATTTCCCATTAACACTTACAATATTGTGCAACAGACACACTGTGCACACCAACTCAGCCCATAAAAACTTTGGTAGACCAGATTGAGCCATAATAGTTCTGACTTTGTCCAATAAAGTCCTATTCATCCTCTCAACTATTCCATTGTTTTGTGGAGTACTAGAAGTAGTAACTATATGAGTGATACCATAATCATTCAATAGTTTCTCAAAATCTTTACTCACAAACTCACCCCCTCCATCAGTAAAAAACCTCTTGATCTCCCTCATCAAAACATTCTGTTTCCAGACTTTGAAGATTACTGAAACCTCCTCTGTGGTTTGATCCTTTAATCTTATTGGTTTTACCCAAAAAAAATTAGTTGCTGTATCAACCAAATTGATGAATTATCTTGCCCCTCCAAGCGACACTGGTGAAAATGGCCCTGCCAAATCAATGGAAGATTCCTCTCTAGGAACTTCTGTGTGGTCTCTAATCTTTGAGAACACATTCCTGGTCTTGGCCCCTAAGATACAACTCCTACAGTTGCTGTCCATTACCTTATGGCCACTTCTATAGTGAGCAACAGTGCTCAGAGCTGAAATCTTGAACAAGTCAGCACAGAGCAACTTATTCCAAACTTTTCCACTCAGGATAGTTCTCCCATTCAAATCAATAACAAACTTATCTTCTTTAAGATAACAAATCTGGAAACCCTTTTTCCAGAGCACTCAAAGAGACACAAGGTTATAAGGAAAATCTGGTACATAGAACACTTTCTCAAAAATTATTTTGAAAACCATGTGATTTGAAAGAATAAATTTTCCAATCCCCTTAATCTGGATTTTTCTTCCTTTTTGGCCAATATTTACAACACCATCAAAATCTCTAATATTTGAAAAGAAATTTGGCTCAAAAAACATGTGGTCTGTACAACCAGAATCAATCAAAACAAGAACATCCTCCTTCAACAATCCTCCTGTAAGGAATGAAGAATTATCAGCCACTGATAAGTTCTCATTTTCAAGGTTAAGATTACATACTTCATAATCAATCAAGTCCATCTCTTGATCATCTTTGATTTTAGCCTTCTTGTTGGGGACTTGTTCCACAACAGCTGGTTCCATTGAAACATCCACTGCCACCATAGAAACATTTTCCATGGCAAGGTTGACCTCTTTGTATTCCTTTTCACTTTCCTTGGTTTTCTTCCTCTTTTGGCCTCCTTGCAATCCTTTGCATAGTGCCCCTCCTTCTGACAATTATAACACAAGACCTTTGATAAATCCTTTTTGGCCTTTGCCTTCTTCCCAGATTTTCCTGTCTTGCCCACCAGAGCAGTTCCTGTGCTCTCCTTCATCTTGAATTGAAGATCATCCTTTTCAATCCTTCTAAGCACATCCTCTTCTCCTGGAAGGGGATCCAACTGAGATATGATCCTGACTAAGGACTCATATTCTTTTGGTAGCTTTTGAAGAATTAAGAGTGACAAACACTCAGGATCCATGTTCAGCCCAGATGACTTGAACTTAGAAATACTAGATCTAGCTTCCCCCACAAATTGTTTACAGTTGCCAAATTTCAACTTAAACAATCTATTGAAAGCAATCCCCTTTTGATGAACAGAGTCACCAGCATACTTTTACTTTAGAATTTTCCATAAAACAATCCCCTTCCTCTTCTGTTCCTCCAAAAGAGTATCAGAAACCCATGTTACATGATTCTCGTCCAAGTGTCTAAGAATAAGATGATAGGCCTTCTTCTCCACCTCTGAACTGATCAAAGTATCATCTCCTTTCATTATATCCCCACAACAGATGTTATCCAACTCACTGTCCATAAGGAGAGCCCAAGCATTATAGTTCTTACTATTCAAAACTAACTTGGTGGAGCTGAACTCTGGGATATAAGGCATCTTCTTGGAAAACTTGAGGTACTTGAGGTTGTCAAAAGTAAGGTATAAGGGTCTATCCTGCTTGGAAATAATGATGATGATGGTACTGATAATGTGTTAGAATTATGGCCAGCAATTAGCTTAGGAAAATGAGCAGTATTTAAAGCAAAAGAAATGCTGGACACTGGGTGTCAATATTGGCTAATGGGACTCTCACAATGGGGAAATATGTTGGATGAATTTGATTGGAATTATGAATCAATGAATGGAAAACAGCAGGGAGAAGAGCTCCTTAAGTAAAAACGATTGGCCTCTTTTGAGCCCATGATACAACAAGCCAAAAGGAAAATTTTCCGCCCCAAAAGAGCTCTACAGGCTCTACTAGCCTTGTTACTTGGTTGGGACTACATCAGCCCGCATGGCGTCAGTTCCTGAACCCTTGCGACCTGCCTATTCCGGTCCATTCCAGTGTTTCCATGGTTATGGGGCTGAACCAGCCCCTTGCTGTTCAATCCCCTTGGCTGGTTGTCCGTTACAACCAGCCATGATGACCTCATTACGTTGTTTACGGGCTGGTTTCCTCATGCAGCCAGCCCCTGGCCCCTCAAATGGGCCAGGTGGGACCCAGGGCACACCTGGGTCCAGTCTCAGACTCACATGGGGGGGTGTGACCAGCGGACATGCTTTCCCCCCCCTCTTTCTCTCAAATTCCTGGTGGGGGTGGTCAAATCCCCTCACCAGGGGCCCCCGGGGTCAATACCCCCAGGGCGTTGTCAAGAAAGTTGGCCTGGGAGGTGATCAGGTCCCCCCAGGCCCATTGCTCCTCCCCCTTAGTAAAGGGGGGGGGGAGGGCGCCCCTGCTTTGTTGCTTCACACACTCAATGGTGGAGGGGTGATGAATTCCCCCCCCACCTGCCGGTTGCTATGCTTGCGGCAGGCGCCGCACCTCCTTGGGCAAGGGAGTGGTCAGGTCCCCCCTGCCCTGACCAACCGCACTTTTGCGGCCGGTCGCTGGCTGGTTCAACCCAGCCAGCTTGCCCCCATCCCCCTTGCAACGGCAAGCAAGGGGAGGGGGAGTGAGCCGGGGCCGCAAGCCCCGGCTCCGCGGCGCTGGTCACTGGGCACCACCAGCCAGGCCCGCGGGGGATCCCTCGGCCGCGCGACAGCCCCGCGCGGGCTGTTGGGCCCTGCATGGGCCGTACCAAGGAACACAGGCGGCCCCAAACAGGCCGTGACGCGGGCAGCGGCCCCAAGCAGGCAGCGACACGGGCGGCGGCCCCAATGGGCCGCCCCAAGCCCGAATCATGACAATTACATACTTTGGAGGGCCAGCCCGTCTGGCCAAGTATGTCCATAATAAAGCTTGGGTCATTTTATGCCCAAATAAGCCCATCTGGGTTGGGTGGCCCATCCACCCTGGGGGGCCCATGAGGGCCCGTGTCCCAAAAGACCATAAAAACGTGTTTTGGCGCCCAAATGCCCAAAACCAATAACACCCACATAGGCCAACATGGCCCACGTGATGTCCAATGGGCCGTGGAGGCCAATTTTTGCATCCCATTTGGATTACACACTCCTATGCACATTACCTGAGTGCATCCGCATTTTAACACATTCAACTCAGCAAGCCCACTAGACCAGCTAGAAAGACCCAGGCCAACAATGAAGCCCAACGTGAAGACCATGCCAGACCAAGGAGATCAAGACACAGAAGGAGAAGACACAGAAACCTCCTCTGGATCTTAAAACCAGTCAACCTATGATACCCTCACCAGACCAAGGAGATAAATACAAAGAAGGAGAAGACAGAGAACCTCCTCTTTATCTTAAAACCAGTAAAACTCTGATACCCCGGCCAGACCAAGACCAAATTAAGACCAAGCCAGAAAGCGGGATACAGAGTAAGATCAGGCAAAGCAAAGAAAAACCTCAGTAAACCCACCAGACCAGATAACCAGTGGATAGAAAGAATGAAAGAAAGACCTAGACAGACAGAAGGACCCAGACCAACAATCAAGCAGACAGACAGACCCAAGGAAAGACCCAGATAGACCAGGAATTCAATAAAATTATTCCCAAACTTTTGGTCAGATTTCTTTGTATTATCATCACTGCCTTGATGTGAATCCCTTTTCCTCATAATAAATTCAGATTTCCTTCATTATTTCTCTGCCTCCATTTTTTTCCTCCTTTTTACATAGACTGAAACTATCCCAGAATTTCTGGTTTTAGAAAAAGTGATCAAAATAGAAATCAAGGATCAGGAGAAAAATTTTTAATCACAATCAAACTGTTTAAAAATAATCCAAAGTGTACATAATTTTGGGTTGAGCAAAAAATTATCCAATGGGTGAGTATTTTTTTATGAAAAGTCTTTGTTTTGCCAATAGGCAGCATGTTTTATTTCAAAGTTTTTTTTGTGGTCCAAAAGTCCCACATGTATTCCAAATCCCCAAATTTGGGATGAGGTAACTCAAATGTGGTCAATGGGTGCCTAGGTACCCCAATTCACCCCTCAAAAGGCACATTTGGGGCTATTTTGCCCCAAATGGGCCAGGAAAACAGGTGCAACCCCCACTCACAGCTTGTGCATCCCCTGGGGGCTTTCAAATCCCCAATTGCACCTCAAACAAGCTTTCAAATCTCCAATTTTGACTCAAAAAGGGTTGCAATTGGGGATTTGCAACCCCCTGGGGGATTCAAAAGTTGTAAAAAGTTTTGCTTGCTGCTTGTTGAGTTCTGAATTTCTGTTCAAAATGCATATGGGTTTTGAACGGAAATTAATGCCCATTTGCAACCCTGAGGTTGTGAATTTAAAATTTCCTTTTTTTTTTGGTAGTTAAAATGAAAAATCAATTCCTGAGTTCAACAGATTATTTTTAGATTTAAAAACAGAGACTACAAAAATATGTTAGACAATGGGATCACACATCAAGATCAGAGATCTAGAGAATTGAATACTGTGCCCAAGCTTGCAAGGAATAATAGACCCTAAACCCACAATACAGGAGATTTACTTGAGAATATACGGAAAGGTAAAAATTGACCCTCCCAATGCACTTCTTGGATATGGAGAAGTCTGATGTGACAGGGAAAAACTTAGAAAGGTTTGACAATGAGGTAGGTAATCAGAGAAATAGGGAAGAAGCAGAATTGGCACCAAATTAACTTCATACCCTTGTGAATACCAAATCCATCACTTTTTGCTTGAGCTGGGAACTTTATGATTGACCCAATGAGGAACAGAAAAGTATTTAGTTACTGAAAGTGAAGGTTCAATGAAGAAGAAGAAGAAAAAAAAGAGCCCGTCCTCCTCAGCGCAAGCTACTTGTACAAGCTGGATCAGTGGGACAAGTGTCTGGAATTATTCAAAATGCAGGATAGAAAAACATGGGGCAGAATGTAAATTCAGCCATGCTTCAACAAACCCCATAATTTGGAGTAACAAGGCATGTGGTTGTGAGAAGATTGGGGGACTCTTTGCTTGAGGCTTTTGTGAGAGAATTGGCCACAATTCCCCTGGTGCTGATGAGTGTGACTTGGAGTTTTTTTTGCACATAATATTCCTGCACCCATTTCATTTTCATTTCAATTTATTTGGTTTTCAATTTTGAACCAAAGTGTTGAATTTTTTCCACAAGGCCTTTGTTGTCAACTAGAAAGTTAATATACTTGATGCTGGAATTTCCCCAAAGGTTGCAAATGATCAATTAAATCCAGATACATTCCTGTGCCCCATCTTTCAGTGTGTTAATGTTGGCTTCTGTGGAAGAGAGTGTTATATTATTCTGCTTGCAACTTTTCCACTAAATTGGGGCTGATTTCCAGAAAACTATGTACCCAGTTTGCAATTTTTGAGTTTTGAGGTTGTCTTCCCAGCAAGAGTCAGTGTAGAACTTTAAGGCTCCTTCCTCTTCTTTATCTGTCTGCAGAGACAGTGAGAGATTCAAATTTCTGGCAAGATACTTCCATACATGAATCACCTCTTGCCAGTGGGAGATGCTGGGCTTTTGATTAAATTGCAACAGAATGGATGCCACAGCCAAGATGTCCAGACAAGTACAGCAGGACAAGAAATTGAGAATGCCAGTGTACTTTCTGAAATTCTTAGCAAGCTTGTTAATTTGTCTTGATTATCTGGAGAGGCTGTGACAAGTTGAATCACAGGCGTCAAGGGTTTCAGAACTGGGCAACAGTTGGCTAGATTAAGCTTTTCAAGTATCTTTTGGATCAGCTTGCACTGTTTCAGAGAAATTTCATTGTCCATTCTAGAGAAATTCATCCCCAGGATATTGTCTGGCAGGTGTGCTTTGGATTGCAGAAACCTGAACAGAAATTGTTTTTCAAACCACTCCACCTCTCTGGTTTCAACAAGGTCATCCACGTGAAAGAACAGTGGCAACACCCAGTTCAAGTGGATGTAGAGACATGGGTCAGCCTTCAATTGAACATAGCTTATTTCCGCCAGCCACCCTGTAAGTGTCTTATACCAGTTTGACAGAGCTTGACGCAGGCCATACAGCAATTTTTGTAATTTGAGAAATTTTGAGGTCTGGGGAAATTCCTTTGGTTTCAAGATGTATATTTTTGTTGAAAATGTGAAAATGAAGATGTGTCTGGTGGGAGTTAAACCCACAACCTCAGATAGACTGAGACACATACTAGAGTGCTGCCTTTACCAACTAGGCTACAGACGCTTGTGGCTGCCAGGGTTGTTTGGTATTACTGGTCTAGGTTTAACTGCACAGCCTCCTTACTGTGGTGATACATCATTTTAGCAGGTTTAACCTCAACAATTTTCTCTTCCAGGGGTGCAAAAAAAAAGTTGGCTTTGACATCAAATTGCCTCAGTGCCAAGTTGCAGTCCAGGGCGCTTAACAGAACTAGGATGAGCATTGCAAATTTCCCCTTTGGAGTGTAGGTATCATGTCAGCTTGCTACTTACGCAGAGAAACCTGTCAAATTATAAAAATAAATAAAAATATCAAAATATTGATTTAACTTAAAAGGAGTAGGAAACTACAAATATTATTACAGAAATAGATCTCTTGCACAAGCCCTGCGCAAATTTACGCAGAAACCGCCCGCAAATTCCTGCAAAAAACCGCACAAAAATTCTTGCAAATCTTGCACAGAAATTAACGCACATAAGCGCAGAAATTTCTGCTCAGAAGCGCAAGAACACGCGCAAATTTCAGCAGAAACCGTGCGTGAATAACAGAAAAACCGTATGGATACTTCGGCACTTCTGCAATAATTTCCAGCAGTAGTGAAGGAGCCAGAATGTAACACTCAGAACCTTATTTCACGCATACAGAAGTCCCACGCGCAGCCAATTTTGCCACTCACGCAGTGGCTCCTACCCCCCCCCCCCACATTTGAATGGAATGATCCCCGTGTCAGGATCAATTGTGACAAATCTAACAGCAGCTACTGCTCACAGGAGCTAAAACCTAGTAGGATTTACCTGCATATGTAATAATGTGAAATATGCATTAAAAATGATATGAAAAAATTAAAACTTAAATTAAAATATTATATAATTAATCTTAAATTATTTCAAATAATAAATCAAATACTGGAAGTTACCACAAAACAGACAGATCCTAATCTTTGGAGACCACAAAACACTACAAAGAGTTGCCATAAAAATTATTAAAAATTACCTACCTGATCATCAGATGATGAGGAAATCAATGAATATCCACATCTGTCTACTTCAAACCAATATTAATAGTACAAATGAGGGATAAGTGCAGAATGATCAGAATTACGCCATTTAACAGATTAACAGATTCTGTGGCTAAAATAGTACAGAAATCCAGCATATTTGAGGACAGCTGACTTACGTCACCAAGTGGATTTGCTAACCTGCCCTGACTAGCTTACAATCCTCAGCCCATGAGCAGAAACCTCTCTATGTGCCCTGCGAAGCTCATTATTACCCAAAAAGGTATTTATACAGACCTCTTTGGATCCATTATTCCCTATCTGTTTTACCAGGAATTTATCGTTATCAATCAGACTCCATTTAATTGTTAATCAAGTAATTATAAGGAGAAAAGAAAGTGATTTATGAGTTTGTCTGCAGTATTATTATTATTTCCCAAAACCCAATCAACCTGATTCATTAAAGTTTAGTCTGGCAATCAACCCCATCTTCCCTAAAACCCTTTACCTGAATATTTGCAGGATTTTCTGTGGATTTTTGACCCAGAGTGAGTCTTTCCCTTCCTACCTTGGCCATTGTGCTGTTTTTCTGGGCCATATCAGTTGATAAGTCCTTATAAGGCACCCATTATCATTCCAAGGTTCTTAAACTGCCTAAGGAGGGCCCTTGAAGAGAGGTTGTCTTTCTGTAAAGATCCCCAGTAGTATAATAATGTGGCCCCTCTTTTTATAAAAAATTGAAATCCATTCTAACCAAACCAATTAAAACTTGCGCAATCTCTTAAAATATTTATTATTTGAGCTCTTTAAGTGTTTATTTGTGGAATATTATTATTCCCCCATTTTTATCACTCTCTGTATCTAAAGGAATGAAAGTTTCCTGGTATCAGAAAGCTGAAAAATGGGGGTCTGGCCGGGAAATATCCCTAAATAATTAATCTTTAATGCTTTATTCCTTGGACCAGGCAAGTTATTTTGTTAAAAATTAGTAAAAATACTTATAACCTATTTTTTGATTCTGTTATTCTTCCAGTGGATCTTAAGACCAACGGGGAATTGATCAATTATTATTTGAAACTTTTTAAACAGAAAAAAGAAGAAAAACTCCGTAACTTTGTGCCTATTATTATAACTCCAAAGCTACAACAGGAAAGGTTGCTTTTCTGTAAACAACAAGTTATAAAGAAAAAAGAACTTGAGCTTGAAAGAGTTATCAATTTTAATTCTTTATTAAGGCAACACAAGGAGTGTAAAATTTATCAAAGAAAAATTAATATCTATAAAAGAAATAAAAAGGAAGTTAAAAATTAAAAGAAAAATCACAAGAGTGAGAATTAAAATTATTTTCTTTTAAAAATATTATAAAAATCACGGAAAATTACAAAAATTGTAAAACTTATTGTTTCATCAAACTTAGTGGACTTTTCTCTTGGTGCCCTCATTGACCAGGACCTTCTTGAGGATTTTCCAGACAGTGTACAATTGGATTTGCCCTTGGATTTATCCCAGGATCTGATTGGAACCCACTCAGACCCAGTTGGAATACCCCTCAAGGACTGTCTTGACCCTAACCAAGCGTTTATACCGTTGAATTTAACTTTAAGTAAGTTAAAATTCATATAAGAAATTATTAAAAATAAAAAATACTTGAAAAATATTATTTTTATATTTTTTTCATATTTTTTATATTTTTTTTCATATTTTTTATATTTTTTTTCAAAGTTTTTGACAGAGACTTATACATTTTTTGGCGCTATGACCAAAATAGGTGCAACACCCGCACAACTGGTAGAGCACCATCATATGGATCTCTGCCCAGAGGAAACCGCGCGGGCAAGGACTCCAGTTGCAAATAAAATCAGGGGGCTTGAACCCGTGACCATACCGTTACACATGAAAATGACAGAAATGACCACGGCCACCAACTTGACCAAATCAACATTGGAAATTCATCACTTGCCCAAATTTTTATCCCAGGCAGATACCTGTCCTCCTATGCCACCCCAGATGGACTCAACCAAGGAGGAAAGGGTCAAACTGTTAGTGAAAGAGCACATGAGCTACTGGGAAAAATTCAAACTGGTTCAGACCCAGGAGGATCAGCCAGGTATGAGAAAAGCCATATCTCTGGCAAAGAGGCCCCAAATCTCTCTTCAAAAGATGATCCCAAGAAGGGAAGTAGAAGGTTAAGTGCATAGTTGGAATACTTGGGACTGGTTGGCTTCCTTAATGGAAAGGATCCCAAAAAGAAGAGATCATCAGCCCATCAGAAGTTAAGGAACACAAAAGATTGGGAAAATATAATATAATTAGCCAAGAAGTGGAAGAAAGTGTACCACAATTAGATGTAGAAGTTTTTACAATCTTTTCTTTAAATGTGTCTCACAATTTTACTATTATTATAAAGGGCTTTGATAAAGTATATGAGCAAATGGATAAGGTGAATTTGAACCTTAAAAAAGTGATACAAACTCAAACCACCCTAACTAAGATTGATGAGCTAGAAGTGAAACAAAGAAAGGACAATATAAGCTTAAGTGAAATGGATCTAATGAAACATATTAGCAGTGTCCACTCCACAATACAAGAAGAAATTCTTGTCTCAATGAACTATATCAAGGAAGAAGTCAGTAGAATAAGTCATACTCCTTCAACTCATTTAATCAATAAAATTGATTTGTTAAGTAAAAAACTTGACTTGGAACTAGGTATTATCAAGAATGATCTCAAAGATATTAAAATCAATTTTACTAACCCTCCAGTTAATGACTTGGAAGAAGATAGACCTACTAGATTCACCGGTACCCCTAGTATTACCTCTAGATCCAGAAAAGCTAGGAATGAATCTTTTAGGACTATTCCTAAAACTGAAGTAGAACAAGCTTTAAAATTACTTCCTCCCATCACTGGATGGCCTAAATTCTCAGGAGAAGGATAATATAAACATTTCAGTTTCATTAAGTTTATTGATTACACTCTTGCCTCCTAAGAACTCGCTGCTACCATAGATGTGGTAAGATTACCCAGATTGTTTGAATGAGTAGCTTGTGATTGGTTTATTAATAGGAGGGAAGAAGTTGGATCTTTTTCCTGAAGTTCATGGAAAGAATTAATCAAAGAAAAATCTGGTACCAGATTTTGGAAAAGAAAGATGATGAAGACTTTTGAAGCTTCTCATTTTGATCCATCCAAAGACAAACCTCAAAAATGGTGTCTTGATCAGAAAAGGAGGTTGGATTTTTTTTTCCCCAATGCTGATAAAGAAGAGGTTAATGAGAGACTTCTCAACTTATTTCCAAGTAAACTCAACCATAGTGTAAGGTGCAGGATGCCCATGAACTCTGACCTTTCTAACTTGATAGGAGTATTAGAAGGAACCATTGATATGAATGGTCTTGACAAGAAATTCAATAGACCCAGGAAACAGAATATCAGGAGTAAGGAAGAATATGCTTTTAGGAAAAAAAATTCCCCTGCCCCTTATTCCACAAGCTTGAAATTCAAGAAGACTTCAGATAAAAAGGAAAAGGTATCCTGGAATTGAAACCAGACAGGACATTTAAGACCTGATTGTACTCCACCCAGAAGAAGGATTAATCCTATTGAAGGAGGAGAAGAGTATGATAACAATCCTGATTCCCAACTTGATGAAACTGATGGATCACTCTCTGAGTGTGAATTGATGATTACCAAACCCATCAATGTGATTTAAGTAAGTATAGAATCTTCCCTGGAAATAAAGTCTGTCAATGAAGATTCCAACTTACCACAAAAATGGAATCCAAACATGAAGATTCAGCATGTCTCTGAAGCTAAAGCCTTGAACCTAAAACCCTCTTCCGGTAAAATTTACACTTCTGGAATAACATGCTATGCTACTGGTTCAATCCAAGGTTCCCCTGTGAAGTTGCTCTTTGATAGTGGAGCCTTTTGCTCTTGTGTTGGTTCAACTTATTTGGAAGAGAAAGACACAAATTGGAAAATGAAATTATTAACAGTACCTCAGGATAAGTTTAGAAGTTGTAACTCTTCCCTCAATGCTATTGGAGTATCGTCTTCTGATATCATACTACCTCACTCTTAAGGATCACTCAAACTGAAAATTGAATTTGTAGTGCTGGAAAATGGAGTATGTGATTACTTCATTCTAGGAAATGATTCTCTTTGCTTGTATGGTATAGATGTATTCAAAAGTAAAGGTAGATACTTTATTATAGGAGGAGACTGGAACAAGAAGTTCCAGATATGCCATGTCAATGGTGAAAGTTCTGATTCAACCTATGAGAAACATTTGGAAAGCTTTAACCAAGAATATTTCTCCCAAGCAGCTTTGAATTCTCTGCTCAGTGAAAACCAGAAACAGGATATTCTCCAAGTTTTCTTTGAAAACCAGAATGCTTTCTGTACCAAGGACCACCGCATTGGTAATATAAAAAGACATGACATGATTCTAACCTTGATCATTAAACCTCCTTACCCCCCCAACCTCAGCAGACCGGATTACCCTTCTAGTCCAAAATCTAGAGCAGTTCTAGAAACTCATGTCCAAGAGTTAATGGACTTAAAAGTCTTAAGGGAAGTAGGATATAATGAACAAGTTGAAATCACTACTCCAGTAATCATAGCTTGGCACAATGATAATTCTAGAATTGTTGGAGACTTTAGGATGCTGAATAACTATACCCAAACTGACTAATATCCTATCCCAAGGATTGACCACGCTTTGCACAACCTTTCAAAGGCTAAGTATATCAATACTATGGGTATGCTGAAGGGCTTTCACCAGATACCTATAAGCCCTGATAGCCAGAAATTTATGAGAATTATATGTCATTTGGGAATTTATGAGTATCTAAGGATGCCTTTTGGTATCAAAAATGCTCCTTCTCACTTCCAGAGGATGATTGGAACAGTCTTAGGATTATTCATCAGACAAGGATGGTTGATGGTAAACATTGATGAGGCTATCATTTACTCTGATGACTGGAATACACACATGGATAAAGTAAGGATAGTCCTAAAAACTATCTCTGCTGTGGAATTGAAAGTATCAATGAAAAGGTTTGACTTTGGTTATGGAGAATTCAGAGCCTTAGGACATTTGTTTCTGGACTAACTCTAACTTCTGACCAAAGAAAGATAGCAGCTTTTATGAATAGGCCCATGCCCCAGAATGAAACTGAAATTTTTTCCTTTGTAAGTTTTTGCAGCTACTATAGGAAGTACATACCTAAGTTTGCTCTTCTCACCAAGTGTTTGTATGAAATCTGCAACGACAACACCTTGTTTGAGATGACTCATGAAAGGCTGAAAAATTATGAGGAATTCAAGATAGCTATGCCTACATCTCAAGTGTTGATTCAATCAGATTACTCTAAAACTTTCAAGCTCTATATAGATGCTAGTATGGAAGGACTGGGGGCTGCTTTAAACCAAGAGGTTATGGAAGATGAAAAAACAGTGGAGAAACCTATACCCCTCATATCCAGAAAAGTTAAGGATACTGAGAAAAGGTATGGAGCAAGCAAAATGGAGTGTCTTGCCTTAGTTTGTGCCCTGGAGAAACTCCATTATTCCTTGGAAGGAACCAATTTTATGGTAATTACTGACTGCAATGCTGTCAGGACTCTAATGAATATGAAGAATCCTAGTAGGCATATCTTAAGGTGGCAGATAGCCATACAACAACATAGAGGCCAGATGACCATAGTTCACCAAGCTGGAGCTAAACATCAGAATGTTGATATTTTAAGCAGAAATTCTCTACCCAATGATCCAAGCAATCCTTCTCATGATCCAGAGGACAATGACACATTTCCTGTACTAAAAATTGATATGCTTAATATTGGATCTCCCATTCTAGGAATCCACATTTTTGAACTGGATGAATCCCTGTTCAACTCAATCAAAGAGTCTTAAAGCTCTGACATGAAGACTCTAATAAACATTATTCAAAGTACTTCATCACTGTCTGAACTAGTTAACAGTTTACATGAACCTTTCCTAATGCCTTGGCAAGCTGGAAAATTCACCATATGGGATGGTCTGGTATAATACAGGCATCAGAATTCAAGTGCTATATTCCTGACCAAAGAAGAGCATATCAAACTTATCCTAGCTGAGTGTCATGACAACTGTTCATCTGGTCATTTATCTACTGATAGAACCCTGGATAAATTCAAAAAAACTACTTGGTGGATCAGTTGGATAGACTCCATAATCCAGTATTTCTCTAGCTGTGAAAATTGCCAGAGGTCTAATAGGACTACTGGAAAAAGGTTTGGTCTCCTTCAAAAGATCACTGCACCCAAGAAAAGGTGGGAGATTATCAAAATGGAATTTGCAACCAGATTACCTCCTGGAGGAGCTTATTCCTATAAATCAGTCCTAGTCATAGTAGATAGGTTTTCCAAGAAAGCAAAGTTTCTACCTAACCATAAGGAGGATACTCCCATGGAAGTAGCATTGCTATTCTGGATCAGACTCATAGCTGACATAGGAGTTCCTAAGATCATCATCAATGATAGAGATCTCAAGTTCACCTCTGTGTTTTGGAGAAATCTCCACAATTTGTAAGGAACCACCTTAGCCTTCTCTGCAGCATATCATCCCCAGAAAGATGGACTAGCTCAAAGAATGATCCAGACCTTAGAAGATATTCTTAGAAGGTTCTGTTGTTTTGGTCTAGAATACAAGAATACTGATGGTTACTGCCATGATTGGGTTAGCCTTCTACTGGCACTAGAAATGGCTTATAATAGTAGCAAACACTCTACTACTAAGGAAGCACCCTATATATTGGAAAGAGGATGGATTCCTAAGTTACCCAAGGATAAACTCAACAAGCAGCTAACCATTATTCATCCAACATCAATTGATTTCAAAAACATGATAGATGTAGCCAAAAAACATGCTGCTAAGTGTTTTAAAGATTCTGTTGAATACCACCAACAGAGATGGGATAAAAATCACAAGGAACCTGATTTCAAAATTGGTGATCAATTCTTAGTTTCTACCACCAATTTTACTAACCTAGCTGGAAATAGGAAGCTTAGACCTGCTTTTGCTGGGCCCTTTACCATCAAAAAGCTACACGGTAAGACTGCTGTAGAAGTAATCCTCAGTGATGAAATTTCCAGGAAACACCCCTTCTTCCCAGTAAGTCTTATCAAACACTACCATCCTAGAGAATGAGAACATACTCCTTCAAAAGAGATACCTGTTGCTGATGATCCTGAAAAGGAAAAAGGGAAGTTCAGAAAGATCCTCAAGAATAAGAAGGAGAGGATCAATGGAAAGGATTTCAGAATTTACCTGGTTAGGTATAAAGGAGATTCAGCTGATAAGGATGAATGGTTTCCTGAACACAATATCCCAGATGGACCTATACACCTGAGAAATTACAGAGACAGCAGGAGACATTAGAACCATTTTGTTTTTCAGATATAGACATATCTTGGAGTGGGGGAATGTCAGCTTGCGACTTACACAGAGAAACCTGTCAAAGTAGACAAATAAATAAAAATAACAAAATATCAATATAACTTAGAAGGAGTAGGAAACTACAAATATTATTACAGAAATAGATTCTTCTGCACAATCCCTGCGCTAATTTCCGCAGGAACCGCGCGCAAATTCCCACAATAACCCATGGGGAAATTCCCACCAATCCCCCGCGCAAATTATCGCAAATCCCTGCACATAAACACCCAAATTCCTGCTCAGGAGTGCAAACCCGCGGGAAAATTTCGACAGAAACCGCGAAGAAATTCCCGCAAATCCCGCGCGCGAATTCCCGAACACAAGCGCGCCAATTCCCGCTCAGAAGCGCGCAAATTCCCGCTCAGAAGCGCGCAAATTTCCGCTCAGAAGCGCGGAAATTGCCGCTCAGAAGCGCGGAAATTGCCGCTCAGAAGCACGCAAATTTCCGCTCAAAAGCGCGTGAATACCAGCACAACTGTATGCATACTTCCGCACTTCTGCAATACTTGCAGGAAGTAGTGAAGGAGCCTGCATGCACAGCTCATAACCTTATTTCCCGCATACAGAAGTCCTGCGCGCAGCCAATTTTGCCACTCATGCAGCAGATCCTACCCTGCGCACATCTGAATGGCCTGTTCCCCATGTCAGGATCAGTCGTGAAAAATCTGACAGCAGATACCGCTCACAGGAGCTACAACCTAGTAGGATTTACCTGGAATATGTAATAATGTGAAATATGCATTACAAATGATCTAAAAACCTTAAAAACTAAATAAAAATGTAACTTTGATTGATAGATATTGATTTTAACCAGCAAGACTAAAAGAGGAAATCAATGAATGAGAGTCAAAAACCAAATAGAGTAATAGAAAACCGCAGACAGTTGAACAAGAAAACTGAAACTATGATGAGGATGACAGGACAGGATTCACTATGGAGTTGAGAGTAGGCTGAGAGAGAACATGAGGAGGGAGCTGAAAAGTGAAGATAAAAATCATAGGTTGTTTTTTATTCAGACAATCTTGAATGAGGATTGATATTACCAGTTAGAAGGTCAGGAGCTTTATGGATTGAAGTTGATCTGTTTGAAAAAGATTGTTGATGGTCTTGGATCATGGTCTTGAGTTTGAATGGTTTGTTAGGAGATTGAGATCAAACATATATATGTAGAAGAAAATACTGAAGAAGAGTTTGAAAAGAAATTAAAATGAAGATGAATTTTGAAAAGGAAAACAAGAAAGCCCAGAGAAATACCAGGATTGTCCTTGACTCCTGTGCCACGTTCATCTAAGAGTGTGACTACCAGGATAGGCATCACAACTGTGTACTCAATTTGGAGCATCCGCAGGGGTGCGGGTACTTGCAGGAGTCTTGAGGTCTCTGATATGATGAGACCTGTCACATGCTTCACCGGGTCCATTATTCTCTACACACCCCTTAACTGGAGATTGAGCCGCAAAGATTGCATTGGAAAATGTTTGCAACTGGTCAAGACAAACCGCCTTAGTCAACGGATCAGCCAACATCTTCCCAGTTTCTATCAGGTGAATGATTAAGGATCCTTAGTTTAGTTTGTCTACAAGTCCCTTAGTCTTGAGGTCCATGTGTCTTGCTTTTTCATTGGATCCAAAATTCTTCAGTTTGTCATCTAATCCCTTATTGTCAATTAAGTGCTTTGACAATGAGAGTTCAGTTTGGAAAATTTCTCCCAGCAAATGTTGGAGCCATTTACCTTCAATGTATGAGTCAAGTAGTGGATTCAGTTTGGCTTCAGTGGACAAATAGGTAATGCTTTGTTGTTTGTAACTGTTCCAGGAGAGTGGCAAACCAAAGGAGAAACAGTTATAGCCCAACTGAGACTTGCCACTGGTTGGATCTTTGCCCCAGGATGCATCACTGTAACATTCAATTGGACTCTTTGAATTTTCATAAGCAAGAGTGAATTTCTTCTCCTTAGTGTGATTGAGATATTGCCACGTTTGTTTCAGTTCATTCCAGTGAGTTAAACCGGGTTTATTCTGGAATCATGCTAGACTTGAGACTGAGTAACTGAGATCAGGGCGTGTCCTGTTAGCAAAGTAATTGAGAAGTCCTCTCGCCCACTTATAGTTTATATTGAGCTCCTTGAACTTTTCAAATTCTTCATCTGAAGCTTCACTAAGTTGAAGATGAGGAGTCAGCGGTGTAGAGCACGGTCTTGATTCCAGCAATCCGAGTTCTTCTAAGCCATGACTGATATGTTTTGGTTGACTCAACAGAATACTGTTTGCAGTTCTTTCAAATTTCATACCTAGTATGGTATCTGGTTCATGAGCTTGAGAATTTTTGAATCAAGCATTAAACTTAGCATCAAAGTTGTTACCGTTGCCAACAAGAATTAGGTTGTCAACATGGAAAAATAGGAAAGACTTGCTGTCGTCGCTTTTGTATAAACAGGGGTCACTGTCTGATTCCTTGAATCCAACGGACTTGATCCATTCAGTGAGAGTGCCATACCAATTTTTTGGGGATTTTTTGAGTCCATACAGTCTTTTCTTCAGTCTCAGGCACTGACACTTGCGTTGACATCCTTGTGGTGTTTTGATGATTACTTCTTCTTCTAATGGAGCGTGTAGAAAGGCAGCCTTTACATCATACTTCCATATGTTGAGTTTGTTTTTCAAGGCATATAGAAAAATAGCCCTTAACCAGGCAATTTTTCCGGTAGGAGGAAATTTTTTGTAAAAGTCCAGGCCATGAACTTGGTTGAATCCCTTCACGCAGATTCAAGCCTTGTGAATAATTGTGTTGTTGTGAGAATTGTCTTTGATCTTGAATATCCATGTTGTGTCCTGCCGATTCAGTGGAGTGTCCCCCTCATAATCTTCCCAGACTTCAAGTAGCTTGCATTGATTTATTTCCTTCTTGATTGCCCCCCCCCACTTGAAGCTGTCAGCACACCTACTAGCTTGATCAAAGGTTTTAGGTTCAAAGTAATGGTGAAACCCGTAACTTTGAGGAGGTTTGACCGTCAATTGGTCACGAAGAACTCTTCTGGGTGGTTCTGCTATCATTTCAGGAGCTGATACCCTTGGGTTATTGTTTGCTGAAAAGGGCTGAACTTGATCCAATACAAGTCACTCTCCAAGTTTGACTTGGTGCTGGGATCAGAAAACTCTTCATCTGATGAAGCTACGGCTGCAGGCGGGTCTCAATAGGTCATTCAATCTGCATTATTTTCTTTTGTTGCCGGCGTAGAATCCTTGATGATTTTGAAATTGATATCCAAGGTCGAGTTGATTCCCAGCTGGTCTACTGACTGCTTCAGGAATCAAACGTGTTTGGATTGAGTAATCTGTCCATTGGGCATGAGAACCTGGTATGAGAGGAACTCAGGGTTGTAACCTACCAGTTTTCCTTCTTGTCCCTTAGGGTTGAGCTTTGCTCCTATCATTCTTCTTTGATTCAACACGACGGTTGTGATGCCAATAGGTTGAAGGTAATTGGAAGGCAGTTTGTTTTGTTTGATGAGTTCCCAAGGAGATTGATCCAGGCTGTCTTTTGGTATTTGATTGAGGCTAAGGCATCAGGATTTGAGCACTTCTGAACAATATTTCCAAGTCATTGTTTCTGAGCTTAAGGTGGTCCTCACACTTTTGATTATTGTGCAATTATCTCTTTTGGCCCTACCATTATGTTCTGGATGATACGGTTCAGTTACCAGGTGATTGACAAATCTCTCCTCAAGATATTTAACTAGCCTTCCATTTAAAAACTTGGTTCCACCATCTGAACATACCATTGCCAGGTAGTAGCCATAGATTCTCTTTTGTTTTTCTATCAATTCCATCAGAACTCAAGTTTTATTTTCCTTTCAAGCCAAGGGAATGCCAGAGATGTAGCCGGAATAGTTATCAACTATTGTTAGAATGTACCTTTCATGCCGATGGGATTCTGGTGTAATAGGAACAATGATGTCTAGGTGGATTTTTTTGAATGGTTTGGTTGCTGGGGTGGAGGTAGATTTGAAAGGAGATTTGGTAATCTTGCACAGGAGACAGTCCTTACATTCAAATTTCTCCCTGTCTTCCGTACTGTATTGAGTGCCCTTGATTTTGGACAAGCGCCCAATGGAAGCGTGACCATAGGAGAGATGAAGGTCCTTCAGAGATCTAGGATCTGCTTGTTACGTCTAATAGCATTTGTCATTGCCAATTTTGCGCGGTTTATCCAGTACAAATAGACTGTTTACAATTGTGCCTTGACATATCCTTTCCTTGTCTTTTTTTAATTCAAAACTCCTATATTGGGCCTTTAGAGTACATCCTTGTTTGAGAAGCTTCCCCGGAATGATTTGATTAACCACAATTTCTGGAAAGTACAGACAGTTGGAGAGAGTGAGGGTTTGATTTTTCCGTACCAATTTGACCATTCCTAAACGGTGGATAGGCAGATTCACGCCAGCTTTACCTTTTGTTATGTGTTCTCCTATATAGGGCTTCAGAACAGTGAAGAATTGTTTTTTTTGAATATATGCAAAGTTGCTCCGCTGTCAATCAAGATGTTATTCTCTGCTCTGATCTTTGAGTCTATCCACCTAGTCACAAACGCGTGAAAGTGAGAAGCGTCCTGGGACTTCTTTTGCTTTTACTTGCACTTGATTCAACTTTCTCTCCACCACTCGGGGGCCTTTTCCGGATGTAGATGGAAACAGTCAGACTTGGAATGATGTTTTTCCTGATTCTGATTATGGTACCCTTTGATGCATCTACTTGAAAGAGAATCTTTGTCACAGTTTGCATGGTGGCTAGGGCGGTTTCTGAAGTACCTCGCTGAGTCTTATTGCCATTTTTGGATTTGATCTTGTTGTGATACTGGATAAGGTGGTTACACACAAACTTGACAGAGATCTGTTTATCAGAGTGCATAAGTTGACATTTGAGGTCTTGAAGACTTGACATGAATTTTAACATTGTCAGATAAGCCAGGATGTTGTCCGGTAACTCTATACCAATATTGATCATCTTCTTAATTGATGTTTTGATGTTGTTTAAAAAGTTAATAATATTGTCCTCTCTGAAGCTGAAATGAAGAAATTCATTGAAAATCCTTGCTCAATTAGGCGCCTGGGAGGAAGAAAAACATTCCTTGATTGCACGTCAGATGTCCTTGGCCAAATTGATGTTGGCCACACTTATCACATTATTGTGAGTGATGGAGTCCACCTTAGATATGAGAAGGAGCTGAATTTTTTCCTGGTCCTGGGTTGACAGATCAGTGGTGGGTGAATCAAGAGTCTCCAACACTCCTCTGAGTTTCAGTAAGGCCATCATCTTGTCCCTCCATATGCCGTAGTTCTCTTCAGTCAGAAGTGGGGTAGTTTCCAGAGCTGTTTTGAGCATTTCTTGTTGGAAATAGTCCAAGGAGAATCCCAAAGAAGTTGCCATAGTTCCAGTTCTTGCTGGCCGTCGTGAGCCTTTGGCTTTTAACCGTGTAACTTTGATTGATAGATATTGATTTTAACCAGCAATACTAAAAGAGGAAATCAATGAATGAGAGTCAACAACCAAATAGAGTAATAGAAAAACGCAGAAAGTTGAACAAGAACACCAACACTATGATGAGGATAACAGGACAGAATTCACTGTGGTGTTGAGAGTAGGATGAGAGAGAACATGAGGATGGAGCTGAACAGTGAAGATAAAAATCATAGGTTGGTTTGTATTCAGACAATCTTGAATGAGGATTGATATCACCAGTTAGAAGGTCAGGAGATTTATGGATTGAGGTTTATCTGTTTGAAAAAGATTGTTGATGGTCTTGGATCAAGGTCTTGAGTTTGAATGTTTTGTTAGGAGATTGAGATCAAACATATATATGTAGAAGAAAATACTGAAGAAGAGTTTGAAAAGAAATTAAAATGAAGATGAATTTTGAAAAGGAAAACAAGAACGCCCAGAGAAATACCAGGATTGTCCATGACTCCCGTGCCATGTTCATCTAAGAGTGTGACTACCAGGATAGGTGTCACAACCATGTACTCAATTTGGAGCATCCGCAGGGGTGCGGGTACTTGCAGGAGTCTCAAGGTCTCTGATATGATGAGACCTGTCACATGCTTCACCGGGTCCATTATTCTCTACAAAAAATATTATATAATTAATCTTACAGTATTTTAAATAATAAGCCAAATATTGAAAGCTACCACAAAACAGACAGATCCTAATCTTTGGAGACCACAAAAAAATACAAGGTGTGGCCTTGAAATTATGAAAAATTACCTATGTGATCATCAGATGATGGAAAAATCAATGAATATCCACATCTGTCTACTTTAAACTATCATTAATAGCACAAATGAAGGATAAGTGCAGAATGATCAGAATTACGCCATTTAACAGATTAACAGATCTTGTGGCTAAAATAGTACAGAAATCCAGCAGATCTGAGGACAGCTGATTGAAAGCACCAAGTGGAAGTGCTAAAATTGCCCTGATTGGCTTACAATACTCAGCCCGTGAGCAGAAACATCTCTATCTTCCCGGAGGAGCTCATTATCACCCTGAAAGGTGTTTATACAGACCTATTTGGATCCATTATTCCCCATCAGTTTTACCAGGAATTTATTATTATCATTCAGACGCCCTTTCATTGTTAATCAAGTGCTTATAAGGAGAAAAGCAAGTGATTTATGACTTAGTCTTCAGTATCATTATTATTTCCCAAAAATCAATCAATGTGATTCATTAAAGTTTAGTCTAGCAATCAACCCCATCTTTCCTGAAACCCTTTACCTGAATTTTTGCAGGCTTTTCTGTGGATTATTGAATCAGAGTGAGTTTTTCCCCTCCTGCCTTGGCCATTGTGCTGTTTTGCACAGCCATATCAGTGGATAAGTCCTTATAAGGCACTCATTATCATTCCAAGGTTCTTAAACTGCCTGAGGTGGCCCCTTGAAGAGGGGTTGTCAATCTGTAAAGATCCCCAGTAGTACAATACTGTGGTCCGTCTTCTTATAAAAAATTTAAAAACCTCTTCACCAAACCAATTAAGCCTTGCAACAGCTCTTAAAATACTCATTATTTGAGCTCTTTAAGTGTTTTTTTGGAATATTATTATTGCCGCATTTTTGTCACTCTCTGTAGCTAAAATACTGCAAGGTTCCTGGTATCAGAGAGCTGACATATCAACAAAGTCTAGTCCTGGGGTCTTGAGGTTTACCATGATACAAATTCTCAATTTCTGTTTTTCTGGAGGAAATTTTGACGCGGGTTTGACCTGATCAACCCACATTTTTCTCAAAAAGTGTTTGGTTCAACATCTGTGTCCTCCCACACATCTTGGGACTTGATATCTCAAAGCTAAATCTTCCATTCAACAGAACAGTTAACCGCAGGGTAAAAGTACTCAAAAGGTTTGAAATTAGTGGTTTTCTCCAGTAGGGTATATCTAGGACTTGGGTTGAGTTTGGATTCCCCATTGGTGGGTTTGAGTGTTGGGGATTTGTCGTCCTTAGAGTAGCTGGCTCTATCCATTGGATCTGACAAATATTTGAGAGTGTGAGTGTCTTGGAGGTGACCTTGATTGAACATTGGCAGAATCACCACTTTTTGTGCCTCCAGGGTTCCATCTCACACTAATCTCCAACACACAATTCATTGCCAAGAACAGAGAGATTGGTCTGTAAGTCCAGGAGAGTGACCTTTTGGTGGCAATAATTTTGTCCTTGTTAGTCAGAAACTTGTACAACAGCAGATGATTGTTGTAACCTATCATCATTCCAGTTTGACCATGTGGCTCCAGTTTGGAAAAGGGTTGCATATCCTTGTGAATGTATGTGAACAGGTTTCCTATGAGAAGAAAGTAGTCAACGTTAAGTTTCTTCCCTTTAAAGGGCTCATATGGAGACTTTTGGACTTATGAATGGGTATTCAATTGAGCGCCACACCTCAGGATTTAACAATGGTTTTCCAGTACTGTTTATGAATTTGAGATTCAAAGAGAGTGCTGAATAATTATTCCAGGATAAGAAAATTGAACCAATCTGCCAACCTGTCCTTGTTTGGGGAATAAGAACTGGAGAAGGTTTGACTGATGTTGTTTTCCTTGCAATAGTTGGACAGATTGGAATTTGAGAATTCAGTTCTGCGGTCAGAATTCAAGATCATTGGAGTAAATTCAAATCTTTTGGATTCAACCCTATGAGGTATTTTAAAGTATTGGATGCGTCACTCTTTCTTTTAATTGGAATGACAGTGAAGAATCTTGTGCAAATGTCTAATAAATTAAGTAAATAAGAATCATCATTGACACTCACTGGCATGATGGGTCCAACCAAGTTTCAGTGCAGTTCTTGAAAGTTTTTGTTGGCTCAAGGGTGCTTATTATTGAATGGCAACTTTGAGATTTTACTGATTGCACATGCCTGACGTGCAGAAAGCTTTTTAATGGGAAGTCCCAGTTTCTGTCAAAGGCTGCTATAGCTTGCGTGGCCCAATGACTTATGGACTATCTTTTCCTTAGTTAGAAGTGAGAATTGATTGATCTGCATTCCATCAGTGAAGAAAATTATGGGAATATTACACTCATAGAGGCCACATATCAACCATGAATCTTTCTTAACAACAACATCATACTTCCCCATATTGGCACTAAATCTGTCTAAGAAAAGGCTAAGCAGCAAGAGAAGATTTGTGGTGGTTTTGGGTGAATACAGATAATATAAAATGAGGAAATCCATGCTGGTGTCATCAATCAGCTTAATTTTTCCCATTCCTTTGTAAGCAGGAAAATCTGCACCCAAGCTTGTTAAGATAAGTCCAGCAATTGATTGGTCTAGATGAGAGAAGAAATTGAGGTTGGACAGAATGTGTCTTGAGGAACCAGAGTCTACCAAAGGTTTTCAGGAGAGAGCAGAGAGCTATTGTGAAAGAAGCTGACAGTGGTTGCAAGATCAATGGAATCAGAAAAAAAGAACTTTTTTTTCTTAGGGAAGGAAGGCTTCAGATGTGGATAAAACTTCCAAAATATTCCTTTGGGATGAGCGGCTTTAGGATTATGCCAGTTAATTTTGCATGGTTTAGGTCTGGAGGTAAGGAAGGACACAGATCCAGAAACATCTTCCTTTTTCTTTGCCCCGGAACCATTTTTCAGTAATAAATTCCTGTTGAACATAAAAAGATGATTTAGAACTTGATCAGGACTGATTTTCTTATCTGAGCGGGGGATTTGTTGAACAATGGTGTCCATGTTTGAGGGAAGGTTTTCCAATATGAGATAAGCAACAATTTCTGGGGGAAGATCAATCCAAAATTCATGCAATTGAGACATTGCAGTTCTAGTTTCAGTTATGAAGCCAGGTATCTTTGAGTAGGAAAAAGGGTTTCAAACAAACTCCTTGAAAATTCTGGCTCTGTTCAACGCATAATTAGAGGCAAATTATTCATTAATGTTGTCCCAGATCAAATGAGCATCCTTCTCATTCTTGGGATTGATGATTTTGGCTTGCACAGTTGTGTCAAGTTTCTAGATAAGAATTGTACAAATACAAACATTTTCCTAGAAAATGAGTCTGACTTTGCTTCCACTTGAATTTTTTCTCTTCAATGTGAGTTTTTTGTACAGATCATCTTTGAGATTCATCATGTTGATGATAAAGTTACACTATATTGAGAAGTTTTCTGGGGTAAGCAGGGGAATGGTTTCAATGGATGTCTTAAGAATGGTTGCTGTGAGTGAATTTGTCATTCTGGTGTTCTGGTTGTTCTTTGGAATTTATTGTGGTTCCTTTGAGTTGTAAGAGTGAAATCAAATTTTGACCTTTTGACTGTTAATTGTGAAATATAAATTCCTGATTTCAACAGATTTTTTTTAGATTTAAAACCAGAGACTACGACAAGATTTTAGAAAATAGGATCAGACATAAAGATCAGAGATCTGAAGAAGTGAATACTTCTCCAAAGCTTGCAAGGAATAATAGACCCTAAAAACACACAATACAGAAGGAGATTTACTTGGGAATATAAGGAAATTTAAAAATTGAACCCTAGCAGCCCACACATTGGATATGGAGAAGTCTGATGGGCAGGGAACAACTTAGAAAGGACTGAAAATGAGGTGGGTAATCAGAAAAATAGGGAAGAAGCAGATGTTGCACCAAATTAACTTGAGAACCTTGCATAGACCAAACCTATCACTTGTTGCTTGAGTTGGGAACTTGATAATTGACACAATGAGGAACAGAAAAGTCTGTTGTGCCTTAAAGTGAAGGTATGGTGAAGAAGAAGAAGAGAAAAAAGGAGCCCTTCCTCCTCAGCGCAAGCTACTTGTACAAGCTGGATGAGTAGGACAAGTGTCTGGAATTATGCAATATTCAGTATTATGCAATATGCAGGATAGACAAAAATGGTAAATAATGTAAATTCAGCCATGCTTTGACACAAAAACTATTTGAATTTCCTTCATGAAACAATAATATGTAGCATTGTTCTATTTCTTTTTCATGCTTGGTACAAAATTACTCATATCATTTTGGAAATATTCTGCTAGGTGTAAATAAAATGAAATTTTGTTATTATTATTATTAGTATTAATTGAATGAGGCGCTGGCTAAACTCAATCAAAGAAAATTACAAACATCACAGAAATGATCCCAAAAGGCATTGTTTTAGAAATGAAATCCTAAAATGAAGCCAAAAGACATCATTGTTGTGATCATACTGAATTTTTTACTATAATCAGGCAACCAGGAATGCTCTTACACACAAGGTAGTTGTTTTATCTTGCGCAATGACATTTTGGACTATCATCCCAATGCATGGTTTGGGATTATTGGCTTCCCCCCAGCCCTTGACACGCCAGAGGGGGGGGGCTACCCCCTCTGGGGGCCCCTCCAATCAAAATGTGCATCCTGTTCTGGGTTTCTGCAATGGTGTGGTTCTCCAAACCTGTCCAATAGCAATCAAACTCACTTTTCAAGTATAAATATAATCCAAATACTAAATTTAAATCTGAAATAGATCCTCAATCAAACATAACATATAGTAACTCAGCCAAAGTACCCCTTTATCCCTCATGGATGAGAAGATACAGCCCAAAAAACTAAATCATGGTCAACCCCTACCCAATCAGTTGTTGCAAACCATTGAAAGACCTATGTAAATACTCTGGAAGCCCTAAAATACATACCAGATGCAGTACAAATACAGAACCAAATAAAAATGCAGCAAATATACATACAGGAGGCTGTTCAAGAAGTATACAGGAACAATATATGCAGGAGGTGAAACAAGTGTCAACCATAAAACAACAAACATGCAGAAAATATAAATACAGAAGGCTTTGCAGAAGCACACAGAAACAATATATGCAGGGGTAAGTGAAAAAATTCTCAAGCAGAACCAAAAATACTTTCAGAAAATATAAATACAGAAGGCTTTGCAGAAGCATGCAGGAACAATATATGTTAGAGTTTGATTTTTCATTTATTTAAATTTCGCTGGAGTTCAGAGTATCATTGATTTGATCTTATTATTTTTAACCTTAAATTACTAAAACAACAGGTAAAATGTAACTGGGCTGTGTTGTATTATTTTGATTATCAGAATGTTTAGTCATAGCTAGCAGACTGTTTAGTCATAGCTATCAGACTGTTTAGTCATAGCATTTCATTTACCATTTCACTTAAATTTCTTATGCTAATCTTACCTTATTCATTTTGTACTCAACCACTTTTCAGCCTATTTTGTACTTAGTCTATATAAACATGGTACTCTCAAGTGGGATTCATCAACTGTTCAGTCAAACAATCAACTGGAGTGCCCTTTTCCTCCTGTTCCCAGGTCAGTTCTGCTTGATGTTACAAGCCCCTTTCACTCATTATTTTATTGTTTCATCTCATTAGAGCTCCTGCTCTCTTCATCTTTTACACGTTTAATAGACTATGATTGACCAGAGCCAATGGTTGCTCATTTTAACTTGTTTTCCTTCAATAGTCTCATCCAAAAATTGGTCTTCAAATCTTTTGGCCAGGGGGTGAGATGGGGATGAGCCTTGTCATTGACAATCAGCTCATCCTATCCATCCACTTTGACGCTAGGCATCATAATCTCAAGAATTACTCATTAACCATTCTCAAGATCATCAAACCAACCTTTTGTACTCAATTGACGACTAGGATAGAAGCAAGTTGGGAGTCAAGAAAAGCCAGGAAATGACCATTTTGTCACAGGATTATCTTGTAAGTTGTCAATCAACTCAAATATTGGATTTACAAACATCCCAAACTTGACCTTATGAACATGCCAAACTCAAGCCTGAATCCTGAGTTTCCAGTACCAAAGAAAAAAGCAAGTTGGATTCAAATACAGCAAGCCAAATTCTGAAAATTTTCAATCTGATTTGACCAATTTGGACCAAGGAACCTTTTACAAGATGACTAGAGAGAGTCTCAACCTTGTCAAAAAGGAATCTGAGCAAGAAACCAATAACAATTGCAGATCATCAAAAGTTGATTACTCTCATTTTTTCATCATACCATTTAATTTCAAACAGTTACCACTTACTTTCATCTCTACCATCCATCCATCTACAATGAACATGATAGAAGGATAAAGAAGGATTGAGTGCAGAAACCAAGCAAAGTTAGCAAAAATTGAGGGAGGACCTTTGAATTCTTTCAATTGAACTACCACCACAAGCTCCAACCAGTAACCAAATTAAACCACTGGTTTTGAAGAGTGTACGGACTGGTTGATTGATTGTTTCAAGACTTTTCAGACACCAATCATTTTTGATCCTATTATTATTGTCATTGGGCTCTTATCTATCTACCAGTACACTTGATGTGGCCAGCTGTATGGTCAATCATCAAGAACTAGGCCATTGCGTACCCAATCAGCCTCAACTTCAACAAGCCTTGAGATAAAATATTACTTAATTGTGGTCAATTGATTGGAATCTAAGAACAAGAAAAGCAAAAATCTCAACCAACCACACCAGGACCTCCATCTTCAGAGGAGGATGAGCAATTAGACCCCATCCATCCAATCAAAGACCCACAAAGAAATTCCCAACTGATCTAACACCACCAAATTACAGGCTTAAGGGACTGACTAGGGGCATGATGTGTTGCCTCCAAACAATTGAATCAGCTCTGCAATTTCAACAAGCACCATTCCTCTCCCCACTCATCTTGTTGACTGTCTTCTCCACCTTCATCTCACCACTCGAACTCTTCATTTCACCAACTCTTACTGATCACCAGCATCATTGATATCTTGCTATTGACTCAACTTGGGAGGATTGGTCTACTGTTCCACAACTCAACCTGATCACCATTGATCTATCTATCTGGTCACTTTTTCCTGGCAGGATTGGACTGTATTTTGCCTGCTGCGTTCAAACTCTACCTACACTTTTTTTATCAATCATCCATCAATTTGTCTCACTAATTTTATTGCTCAACTCCGAAAATCATTCAACTCAATTTTTTCTATTCTACACAATCAAATCCAACCCTGAACAAATTCAATGCATCTGAAAAGTCATTTTCTTTTTAACTGAAGAGTTTTCCAGAAGAAAGTAGAAATTATACTTTGAATATAGCAGTTGTATTCTAATATGCCACAGGAATTTTACAAGTCATTCAGATCATCTTATTAATAAGTTACTAACCTTTATTTAGAATTTTTCCAACAGTTAGCATAAAATTATGTTAATTGAAGAAAAAGAGTTATATTCCTTTTTAGGACATTAACTTCCTCCAGTGCAAGTCAAGCGGGTGTGTTAGAGTTTGAGTTAACATTTATTTGACTTTCACTGTAGTTCAGAGTATCATTGATTGGATTGATTTGAACTTATTATTGTTAACCTTGAAGTACTAAAGCAACAGGTAAAATGTAACTGTGCTGTGTTGTATTATTGTGATTATCAGACTTTTTAGTCATGCTATCAGACTGTTTAGTCATAGCATCTCACTTACCATGTCACTTAAACTGCTCATGCTAATCTTACCTTATTCATTTTGTACTCAACCACTTTTCAGCCTATTTTTTACATAGTCTATATAAACATGGTAGTCTCAAGTCAAATTCATCATCTGTTCAGTCAACCAATCAACTGGAGTGCCTTTTTCCTCCTGTTCCCAGGTTGATTTTGCTTGATGTTACAAGCCCCTTTCACTGATTATTTGATAATTTCATCTCATTAGAGCTCCAGCTCTCTTCATTTTTTATAATATATGCAGGGGGAATTGAAACCAGTCTCAACCAGAAACATAAAAACATGCAGCAAGTATACATACAGAAGGCTGTGCAAGAAAATATACAGAAATAATATATGAAAGGGGAATGAAAATAGTCTCAACCAGATCACCTTAGTCAAGCATACAGGAATATACAGGCCAGGAGGCTGTGCAGAAGCATACAGGATAAATGTATGCAGGGGTTGGGACAAGTTTCAGCCTATCATCTTGTTTGTATACACAGAAATAAATGCAAGAATGTGCATTTATGTAACTATGAAAACCTTTCCAACCAGCAGAAACGTCTCATGTACCGTACCTCACTGTTCCTAACCATAACATGGAGAGACTCAGGGGAAGCCTTGAGAACCCCCCTGAGGCAGGATTTTTCTATTTACAAAGAGCCTCTCTGCCCTATCCAAGTTTTATCCTCATTCCTCCCAGGCCCCAGACTTCAGAGACCCCTCATGACTCATCAACCCTCATAAATCACCTATCATCAATCTGTCATCTGTTGTAACCTACCGTCACAAAGGCTGATGGCGTGCAACCAGGGCTTGGCAAAAGAAATCTCTACTCACAGTATGCTTTAGGGGAAAGGTACCTGAAGGATGCTAAAGGGAGCAGAGAAATTCATAGAGTAAGAAAAGAGTGCTTGGATGACACTTTCTGAGATGGATTTTGTATTAAGAAGTAGTAACATATTTCTTGAGGGAAAATAGGAAAGGAGGAACAGGAGGCCACTTTAAATAGACAAAGGCCTCAAACTACAAAAGAGCTACAATAGTCTTGGGATCAGACTACATATTTAATGATAAGAGCATTAAATGTAACAGAAAGGACTTGTCAGGTAATGCTACTACATTGAGATTGGCTGAATACTGAATTGGGGTAAGTACACAGGTCTGGCCTGTAAAATTTGGGAATTTAAAGTTGAAAAATGTACAGTGTACATGGGAGTCATGCCACTACGTACTAATTAGAGAGAGTATGCAATATAATCTACAGAAGGATGTGCATAAGGATTCCCAAAGGATAAAGCATGATGGAATATTGGATAGAAAGGGTGAGTAAGGTGAGAGGATATGCAGACCTGGGAGATTAAGTATGTGCAAGCCTAGGAATTCTATCTGTATAGTGTATGAGGTTAGCCTATATGTAGATATATGATGCATAAAGATCCTGGGGATATTTAGTTACTGGAGATTCACTGAGATAAGTCTCCTAAGGCCCTGATTTTGAAGTTACTTGGCTAGTGGATTAAAATGAGGGTTAGACTGAGTTAGGTGTCATTATGACACTCACCCAGATAAGTCTAATAATTCAAAAGGAAAAATCAAAAACAACAGGAAATAAAATAACAATTATAAGACTCACCTTTTTGACCATTGAAACCCTCCATGAAAGAAAAAACCCTTGACCATTCAACATTGGGATATTGGTTAAGATCACATATACATGATTAAACCCTTACAAATAACCCCATAACTCTGGAAAATTTTTCAAAAAACCTATCAATATCAGTCAATAATTTATCTAGGTCTGATCTGAGACATATTTCAAGTCTCAAAGAAACCAGCCATTAATTTAAATAAATTATTGTGCAGACTTACTATAGTGCTAGATGAGAAGGCAATTCAAAACCATCCTTAGTTTTTACTAATAATGTCAAGGAGTAGAATTTATTTAGATAAGAGAGGCGGCTGCGCAGCGCACTCTTGACCGCAGGGATAAGTGGTGATAAATAAAGTTGTAAAACCTAATCCTACTCCAGGATTGAGATGTACTTGATTGACTCCTGGAGGACCGGGTAATTGGGCTTTACTCATTCATATAATTCACTTCCTCCCAATCTCATTGCGCATCATGCCTTCCTCCTTTTTCCTTCAGGGAAGCCCACTTTCTCATCTCAATTTGGTTGCTTTTATATGTAGCATTACTTCTCTTCAACTTCTCTGTTGTAATTTACTTTCTACTTGATCAGGTATGATCCTTCAAAGCCTTCTCCTTCACAAGGCTTCTTCAACTCACCTTGTCAGTGTTTGAACAGAATTAATACTAAATTACCCTTTGAGGATTTTCAGAAAGCTATTTGCTAAATTATTTAATCAAATCCCACAGGATTTTCTGCAACAGCCTTTTTGAACCCACTGGCACTGGGAAATGTTCAAAAGGATGTTGAAACCAATGCCTGCATGCGAAGCATTTTTGATGGCAAAGGAGAAATATGCCACAGCTTAGAGTCTTTGGAAAAAACTGCGAGGGCTCTTCAGATTTCAAAATCATCCAAAAATAGGGTGAGGTGGTGGTGGTCCCCCCCTATTATTTTTCTTATTTTTTCTTATTATTATTTAAATCAAAATTGGATAAAAAATGCACTGCAGGTTTTAACATCACCCAGACTTGGTGGATGTGGTTGGGATGCTCCCCCCCACTTCTCTTTCTTCTTTTCTTTCTTCTTCTCTTTCTTCTTCTCTTTCTTCTTTTCTTTCTTCTTTTCTTTCTTCTTTTCTTTCTTCTTTTCTTTCTTCTTTTCTTTCTTCTTTTCTT